>VDFB02345459.1:0-45953 GCA_007258455.2 Sequoia sempervirens
TGGTAAGTGTCATCCGAGAATTACTCCAACATGCTTGAAAAAAGATTGGTAATTTGTGGAGCATCAAATATCTTTGTGCATGGCATAAAAATTGCCATTTTGGAATTGACACGTCTCCATAAAAATGCTGTTATGTTGGCACTAAGCATTTGTATGACTGCTAATAAAGTCCATGGAAATAGATTCTCATGGATGGGAAGGTATTGGTAATGACTTGGAAATAGATTCTCATGGCTGGGAAGGTATTGGGAATGACTGATGCCATCCAAGATTTTAATTGTAAGGCTTAGATATTTTGCAAAGTGAACATTGATGATTGGAATCCCTTTGGTGCTTTTGTATAAAAGGTCAATAAAAGCAGTGTTGAAGATGTCAAAAGATATTTGGAATACCAAAATATTCACCATTGGAGGGGCTCATGGGAACACAATGACAAGACCAAGTTAGCTAGGTAATAACTCATCGTAAAATTTAGTGAGCTTGTCCAATAACTGTTATGATCTTTCTGGAAATAAATGCAAAAATCAATAAAACAACAAACCGCTTTAAGGGGGTGACCTCCAATAATCATAAAATGATATGTGAATTTAATATTAAAAGTTATTATAATTCAGGAGAGGCTTTCTCTTTCTTATTTATATGCATAATTGTGTAGGGACACACCCCTTCATCTAACTTAGTCATCTTAAGAAACATCTAAAACTAATAATTTAAACTATTAAGGTTAAGCATGCCGCAAGTGCTTATCCTTACTACATTTAGGAACATTGAATAATAAGATCATAACATTCCCGTCCCCTTTAAAAAGAAAGAGTACCAACATCAATTTTTGAAGAAATGAGTGGAATACTAAATTTATGAGGCTTTGAAAAGTTGATTAGGTGTTAGTGACACCAAATGACATAACTAAGAATTTATAATGGCCCCCATGTGTTATAAATGCAATCTTATTTATTTCCTCTTCCTTTCATTGAATTTGATGATAATCTAAATGTAAATCTGAGCAAAGAAATCTACATTATTCAATTCGCCCACCAATTTATCAATAATAGGAATATGAAACTTATCTTTATGAGTGATCATCCTTTTTGTTAAGCATAACCATTGGGGATACATAAGGCACTTTTGTTGGGATGAACAATGCTTCCTAGTATTAATTCAATGGCACAATCATGGTCTTTGACTGGGGGTAGATCCTTGGGTTCTTGAAATTCTTGTTGATGGTGTTGAATGATCTCTTGAATTTTTGATCAATTTTGATTTTCCAAATCTTGTGCTTCTACAAATTGTAGTTGTGCACTAATGCTTTAAGAACCTTTTTCAATTAATTTCTTCATCTTATGGGAGCTAATATTTTGACTTGGTGGTTATTGTATCTCTATAATTTTTAACTTTTGCTCATGTATATTAAAAGCTATGGATAAGTTCTGAATATTGAAAAAAATTGTTCCTAATTATTTAAGCCATTGCACGCCCAAAAATATATTTGCTCCCCCAATTGGGATAGCAAACATTTTTGAATCTAGTTGATAATTTACCATTGAGAGTTTTATATGATGGCATTTACTACCACAAGAGAGTTGTTTCCCATCAACTATCATGACTTGGATATTAGAGATTGGATACACAAAACTATTGAACTCATTAGCTAATCAACTAATTCTGTCACCTTTTGCTCTTTTTTTTTTTGCTTAGTAATAAGAGTTTGTATTGCTTGAAAATAAGATTACATTATTAGTTTCAGTAAATCTCCAATCATCCCAAAAACCCATCTACAACTAGAAATGCATCATACAGAAGGCACATTAACATGCAATATAACTTTCTCTACACCTCTGTTCCCCTAAAATAGTTCAAAAAGATTTGGGCTAATCTTCTAACATCACCATTATCCATAAAACCAATCACCTTACCCTAAGAGATAAATTCGCAATTCATCATGGATTAATTCATCCTCCATCAAAACCATAGAGTAATGTATCAACATGAGAAATTCATACAAAAAACACAGGAAAAGTCTTTTTTATTTCAGCTTGAGCTACCCGGATCCATTTCGACCTTGCAGATTGCTTTCACCTTCCTCTTCCGTTGGTGGTTCCCTCCTTCAATTCACTCCACTTCCGCCTTCACCTGGGTGATTACCGCTTCTACTTTCATCAGCTCGACAAAGAGCTTTAAAGCCTCCCAGCCGAGTCTTGCTTCTTCTCTGCAACGCGCTTTAAACTCCCCCTTTGGCCAACGTACAAAAGGTATGCATCCCACAGACCCTTCAAGCTCTTCATTCTCAATTCCTTCTCGAATGTCTAGCCCTTCGCCCGAGACTACCCATTCCAGTATTGTCTCCAAACCATCCAAAAAATCTTTATGAACAATTGTTTCCATCACCTCTCTAACTATTTCCACTTTCTCTCCCAGGTCCAATCCCCACGCCACTATTAGAGAATGCACGTCCATGTTCGTCCTATACCTATGCCTTAAAATTCCAAAGTCCTTGCCTAGAATCTTCCTCACACTGCACCAATCTCCCATCATTGAAAAGAAACATACCCATTAATCTCTTCTTAGCCACGTCACCATAAAACGGGCATAGTTGTCTCCTTGAGAGGAGTGAAGTTCGCCTCCATTGGAGCACTGATGCAATAGTGCCGCCACCACAATTGCACCTTCTTAGAGCCTTCTTCATCGTGCCAAACACAAATAAAGTCATCGAAAACCGAGGGGTGAGGGATTTTAATCTTCTTGATAAACACACTTCGACTTAATTGCAACTCGTACTGGGGATGCCACCGCCAACCTTCCCAACGTTTCTCCAGTCATGTCAATACTACTTCAATCCGCTCACATTCTTACCCATTAATTGCAGCGTACTTGCCAACTTCAGTAACTCATTCTACCAAGTCCACATTCCTTAAGTCTTCAAATCTCAACTCACCAACCTCTCTAAATGTTAAAGCCCATTTAGAGAGGACGTCGGCTTCAACATTTCCTGATCTTCTTATATGACTCACAGTAAAGTTTTCGCATGAAGCTAATTCCTCTCTAATTTTCGCAATTATGTTCTCAAGGTGCCACGCACCAATGCTCCCCTTCATCATTGCTTGAACAATTATTAGTGAGTCCCCTTCTAAATGAATTTTTGAAGCTCTCAGTTTTTTTCCAAGTTTAATCGCCGTTAATGTTGTTGAGGCTTTTGTTGCATTGTTTGTTCCTTCCTCCAGCTTCTTCGCCCCCAAGGCTAATACATTCCCTTTTGATGCACCATCAAAATTTATTTTCCACCAGCCTTCCATTAGTTTTTCCCAAGCAACCTCCACTGACTCTTTTGCAGCTGGTTTAACCCAGCCAGGCCCCTTAACGGGCATCACCTTTCGCTTTTTGATATAACCAATTACTTTGAGTGTTTGTGGTGCACTTTTTCCATTCAATGCATGTACAAAGAGAGTAGTGCTTTCTTCTTCCTTGGAATTCTCATGCTCAAGTTTCACATTTGGTTCTGCTGTAGCTACTTCTCCTTCTTTTGCAACCTCATTCTTAATAATCATTAGTATTTTCTCACTATTAGTACACTTATGACCCCTAGACCATTTACTATCAGTATCACAATTCCAACATATACTTTTTTCTCTTTTATTTTCCTCTTGTTGAGGAGACAGCTTACTAATTTGGTGTAGGTTAAAGAAGTCCCTTTTTCAGTCAATAGGATTAGTTGCAATCTTTCAATTTACTATTTTAACCTTGCATGGGACTTTTGGTGGTGAATTACGCTGCTCAATATGCAATGCTTGTTGCTTAACATCCCTAACTATACAAGGTTACAACAGACAAACATCGTACTTAATTTGGTTATTAAGTCCATTGATGCAGAGTTGTAACTTTTGATAAGGTGTCACTTCATGATCCCGAATTGCCAATTTCATATGCTTAGCATTATATTCAGCTGTAAACCTTAATTGATTTAAATTTGTTAGTTGGGTAACATAGCTTTCCTTCCATGGTTGGTCATAGAGGGTTGCTAAGCCGTTACTAAACTCTTTCCAACCATGCATTTTTCCTTGTTTGTCACTCATCCTCCATTGGTACTATTGATAAGGTTTTGATTCTTAATGTAGTGATGCTATGTCAACCATTGCACTATTTGGTATACGATACAATTTAAATTATTCTTAATCCATGAAGTTACATTTGTACCATCAAACTTACAGATGCCTATTTTGGGTAGTTTCAATTTTGGATTTTGAAAAAGTTGTCCTATCCCTTGATTTTGTTTGTTACGGTTTATATTCACCTAGATGGTTTTGTTGGCACATCAATTCAAATAATAGCTCTTGTTTAAACTTATATAAACCCTTATTTAAAGATGATGTAAATGGGTCAATTAAATTATCTTTAATGAAATGAACTAATGTTTCACATCTTGCTAGAATTTTCCCTCGATTTTAGATGGTGGACAATAAAGAGAGTTCTTGGATTCAGTATTTGTAGAAAAGTCTTTTAATCCTAAAGATGATATGGCTTTTGATGTGTTTATATTTTGAACTCTAGGTTTTCCTTTTCCTAAAGTAGGAAAGTATCTAGTGCGAGTTTTAACCATAAAATTTTGAAATTTAGGCTATAGCTGAATTTGATATTTGTCTTTTGATTAAGCTTTGACCACTAAATTAGGGAATTATTTTTTTTTCTTTAATAAAAAATTATTAAGAACTAACCCCACCTAATTTTAAAAGATCTTTCCAAAATGTAAAAAGAAAAAATTCCCAATAATTGCGGCTTGCAGAGTATATTAATAAAATATTTTGACCTAACTTTGACCACTAAATTATGGAATCCATTTTGTCTCTAATAATAAGTCACAAAGAACACTACCTTTTTTTTCACAAGCTTTCCAAAAATGTTAAAATATTTGAATTTTTTTGAAATATGTGGCTTGTAGAGCCAACTAATGGAAAAATATAAAATTAAAATAGCTTGCACAAAGATTAAAATAGATAGCTAATTTTTTACTTGAACCTATCTTTGTTGTATTCCTTAAAACCTAGAAAAAATCAGGTCCAAATTTGCAATGGTTTGTAAGTTATGGTGGAAACAACAATTTTGGCCCAAATTGTAGCTTTGATAGCACTTGTTATGATATTTTTTGGATATAAATACAAAGATCAATAAAGTAACATACCACTTTTATGCGTTGACCACCAATAATAAAAAAATAATATGTGAATTCAATATTAAAAGTTATGATGGTTTGAGAGAGGCTTTCTCTTCCTCAATTATGTGCATAGCTACATAGGGAAACACTCCTTCATTTAAATAAATCATCTTAAGGAATTGCTAAAACTAATAAATGAAAATATTTAGGTTAAGCATGCCACAAGTGCTTATCCTTATTATACTTAGGACTACAGAGTATTAGGATCATAACAATAACTCGTCAAATTTGATTGGCTTCATCTTGTGGTGGTGTCTGTTGTGAAACCTTTGTTTATCCAAGTGAAGTTTAATTTAATCAGAAGTTTAAAAATAATGAGGCTCAATGATGGTTGTGGATTGCCTCGAATATGCCTTGAGTTGCCTTGATAATGTCTTGAATTTTGACGTTCAACTTGCTCAATTTCTTCAGAAAGAAAGAACTTTATCGTGCCACTATTGGTATGACACATGGAGAGCTCTCGGAGCAGTCAGAATCTCATACAATGCTAAAGATTGGAAGCTAGAACATAAGCTTTGTGTTGCCACTATATGTGTTACACATCTAGAGCACTAGGAGCAGTCAAAATCTCATAAGGTGCCAAAGATTGGAAGCTAGAACACAATGTGCGGGCTGTTTACTCATAGATGTTGCTATAAATCCTTGTAATTTCATAGGGTACTCTTTACCCTAGTACTTCCCTATTGCATCTGGATTTAGTTTAGTGTCCCATGGGCTTCCTTTTGCCAAACCTCTTGAAATGAATAAGCTTTGTTCTTGTAATGTCCCCTTTTTCGGCATGATCGTGTTTGATGGTGGTTAGCCTATTTCTTGGACCCTTGTGGGCTAACTGGATTGGTTAGAGGGTCAGTGGTACTTTCTGGAGAGCTTGGTCATTCTCGTTTTCAGAGTTCAGGGATTAGCTCATTGCAGGCCTTGGCAGTTCAGGAGTTGATAGCTTCTGACGACACAAGATTCTATGAAGATTTGTGGAAGTTATGCTTATTTGAGTGATTTAAGTTATTAATTAATTTAATATTTTATTATAAAGTCAAATTGACTTTATCACTTTATATCACTTAAATATTCATGGAAAAAGGGTGATTTAAAATTAAATCACTAATACCTTTAAGTGGCGCCAATTATTTAAATCTCAACTATTGAAAAGGACATAAGAATATGTTAAAAGATTTAAATGATGAGGAAGTGCATTTTTTCTTGGAATTCGAGCCTCTTGGTTATATAAGGCTTTTGGGCAATGAGAAACTCAATTCTTGATATTTCAACTTTGCCTTGGACATTTTCCTGTGCTTTCACCTGTGATCAGGGTTTTGAGCAATCTTCCATTGGAGAATGAAATCTCTTCAGTGTTGAGCGCTTTTGAGGCTGTGAGAGATCAGTCGAATTTGTGCAGTCTGTGAGAGCTTCATACAGAGGTTCTATTGTGCTTCATCAGAGTTTGGTTGAGTTCTTTATCAGAGATAGGAGGGTTTGTGGAGATGGCGACCTTCTTACATCATGGCAGGCATTTTCCTTCATGGCCGTACTTTCTATGCTGAGGACGTGGCTGCTTAATTGAAGTGCATGGCACTTTTCTCAAGGGCGTTTGGAGTTCTGGAGAAGAAACGCCTTCTTCTTTGAGGGTTTTTAATCTCCTTCATTGGCGTCTAGCTTGTACCTTTCATTTGCTTCAGTTTTCAGGCTGGAGATTGCATTCAGTTGGATTCTACGCTTGAAATTGTCAGTTTTCATCATTCTTGGCTGGCAATATGGAATAAATTCTTATTTAATTAATCTGGAGCATTACGAGTATGTTTGTAACTTGTAATCTCTTTGTTTCAGTTATTTAATATCTTCTGCACTTCCATCTGGTGAATTTAAGCTCAATTCTAAGTTTTATGAGCATTTATGTGAAATCGCCCCTTCTACTTCTCTTTAGAAATTTCTCTAAAAAAACGTAAAAACACAAAAGAAATAAATAAAAGTCAGGGGTTTGAGGTTTGAGCCAGCAGGGCTCATCACAGTGGTATCAGAGCGGTTTCCTGCCATCCTGTTGGGTAGATTGGACATTTGAATCAGTTAGTTAATCATGTTTACTTCAAGTACCCAGAAGCAGTGGGACAAGAATATGGAGAAGCTTAAAAAGAGTTTGAAAAGGTTGGATGAAAATCAGAAAAGGATGAATGAATTGTTTTCACACCCTGCAAACATAGACAAAGCAGCACGGTATATGGCATCCATCTTCAGATCTACATCACAGAACAAAAGTGAGAAACATGAGGCCTCTACAGGTGAAGTATCTAGAAATCTTTACATTGAATTTTCAGCAGCTAGTGACCAGCGTACAGCTGATCCTATGGAGAACAAAAAACAGACCTACATTGAGGAAGATGTTGGGCTTGGAACACTTCATGATGACAACAAGACTGGAGAAGAGCAAGTGATGTTTGAAGACAAACCAATTGAATTAGAGCAGCCACATGAAGATAAGTTTTCTTGTGATGCTTCATCAGCAGAAATGTATGAAGATATGGCTTCTACAACTTCTTTGAGACATCCTATGAGGTACATAGCAGCAGTACCTTAGATGTTGATGACAACACACATGATGCTGCTGATTATGAGGTGAGTGATGCACATTCAACTTCATGCTATAGTTCAGATTTGGATGGAGAACAGGAAGTGATTCAAGAGGGATTTTCCTCTCCACAGTACTATCAAGGGTCAGAGTTACATAGTTTTGATCAGCGTGGTGTTATTGTTCAGTTTGTGAACAACCTTTTGTTTGAGGTGGACGCTACTATGACTTATGATAATCCGCTATTTGTGTTGGGGGCTGATCACACAGTGGACCCTAACCGTGAGATGTGCAGAGACAGTGATGTTTGGAGTCCTTATAGTGTACCAGGATTTCAGACACAACTCATGGAGGAGTTTACAGGTGTGTACATGGTGTTGAGCGCATACAACTTCACCTTTGATCTGCGTGTACATGAGTTATATCAGGTGCATAGTCTTGATATGCACGTGTTGGACATGTTGGATGACAGCATATCTCATTCAGATTTGGGGAGCACGTGTTGTCAGCAGATTGACTTGCTTCCTTGTGAGTTTCTCTCTCCTGTATCAGATGGTGTTGAAATTGGCAGGGTACAACATGATGATCCAGTTGATCAGATATGGGAGTTACAGGAGACAGTTGATGATAGTAGGGACATTTCACGGCTCTATCCTTGGGATCCTGGTGGAGTGGTTGATTCTTTGCTGTTGAGATTGCTTGCGGACAAGCAATTTCGGGGAGGGCGGACTGTAATGTCCCCTTTTTCGGCATGATCGTGTTTGATGGTGGTTAGCCTATTTCTTGGACCCTTGTGGGCTAACTGGATTGGTTAGAGGGTCAGTGGTACTTTCTGGAGAGCTTGGTCATTCTCGTTTTCAGAGTTCAGGGATTAGCTCACTGCAGGCCTTGGCAGTTCAGGAGTTGATAGCTTCTGACAGCACAAGATTCTATGAAGATTTGTGGAAGTTATGTTTATTTGAGTGATTTAAGTTATTAATTAATTTAATATTTTATTATAAAGTCAAATTGACTTTATCACTTTATATCACTTAAATATTCATGGAAAAAGGGTGATTTAAAATTAAATCACTAATACCTTTAAGTGGTGCCAATTATTTAAATCTCAACTATTGAAAAGGACATAAGAATATGTTAAAAGATTTAAATGATGAGGAAGTGCGTTTTTTCTTGGAATTCGAGCCTCTTGGTTATATAAGGCTTTTGGGCAATGAGAAACTCAATTCTTGATATTTCAACTTTGCCTTGGACATTTTCCTGTGCTTTCACCTGTGATCAGGGTTTTGAGCAATCTTCCATTGGAGAACGAAATCTCTTCAGTGTTGAGCGCTTTTGAGGCTGTGAGAGATCAGTCGAATTTGTGCAGTCTGTGAGAGCTTCATACAGAGGTTCTACTGTGCTTCATCAGAGTTTGGTTGAGTTCTTTATCAGAGATAGGAGGGTTTGTGGAGATGGCGACCTTCTTACATCATGGTAGGCATTTTCCTTCATGGCCGTACTTTCTATGTTGAGGACGTGGCTGCTTAATTGAAGTGCGTGGCACTTTTCTCAAGGGCGTTTGGAGTTCTGGAGAAGAAACACCTTCTTCTTTGAGGGTTTTTAATCTCCTTCATTGGCGTCTAGCTTGTACCTTTCATTTGCTTCAGTTTTCAGGCTGGAGATTGCATTCAGTTGGATTCTACGCTTGAAATTGTCAGTTTTCATCATTCTTGGCTGGCAATATGGAATAAATTCTTATTTAATTAATCTGGAGCATTACGGGTATGTTTGTAACTTGTAATCTCTTTGTTTCAGTTATTTAATATCTTCTGCACTTCCATCTGGTGAATTTAAGCTCAATTCTAAGTTTTATGAGCATTTATGTGAAATTGCCCCTTCTACTTCTCTTTAGAAATTTCTCTAAAAAAACGTAAAAACACAAAAGAAATAAATAAAAGTCAGGGGTTTGAGGTTTGAGCCAGCAGGGCTCATCACAGTTCTGCTCATATTGTTAGGAAAAACTTGGATCTGGAAGAGAAGCTGGAAGCTCATAAGATTCATAAGGTTGGAAACCATAACACAATGCAAGGGCTGTTTTCTTGTACCTGTTGCCACTTGCTCATGTAATTTTGAAGGGTTATTATTTGGGTTTATTTTATATGGGCTTTTTTTGCTGTAGTATTTTTCTATTGTATTTGGATTTATTCTAGATTTCCATAAGCCTACTGTGGTTACTTGTGGACCTTAATACCTTTTTTTTTCTGTTGTGGTGGTGCTACTGCTTTTGGCTCCTCTAATTATTTTTGGGTGTACTTTCAATTCCCTTGATCTGTTTTGGTCACTTGTGGGTATAATTATAATTTCTGATTTCATTCTCATTCCTTACAAGATTGGCCTTTTTTCCTTAGAGAAAGTGCTTTTGGAGTATTTTTGTAACAGTGTGAAACATCTATTTAAAATTGCTGATCGTGCATCACTTATCGCTATGTTGCTAAAATAGAGACCTCCTAGGCTCTCACATTCTTCATGCTTTGTGATACCATGGGTGGGATTTTTTAATTTATTTTTTATTGCCAACAGAAGCATTTTTGCTGGACCTTTTGGCAGAGATAATTGGTTTGTTAGCTAAACGGGATTTTCTGGGTGATGTTTAGTAGGGATATATGTCTATGGACTGTCATGTGAACAAGTGTATGTAAGACATGCTGTAGGAAGATTTTTGATATGGTACATTAATGTTTCTAAAGAATTCAAATTCATAATTTTGCAGGATCAGCTGAAAAGTGAATTGGAGGCAGAAATACAGAGATTGGGCCGAGCATCCTTGATTGAACTGGCTGATATAATAGGAGTTGACCTATATCACATTGAGAGGCAGGCTGAAAGTATTGTTGCAAATAATGAGGAGCTAATGCTTGTACAAGGAGAAATATTGTCACTTAGATATTGGGACTCTGTAGCTGAAGAAATCAACGAAAAATTGCAAGAGTCTAGTCAAATCTCTTTGGCTGAACTTGCTGCTCAATTGCATGTTAGTTCAGAGTTGTTAACTAGTATTTTGCAGCCTCGTATAGGAACAATTGTAAGGAACTCTGGACTCGCACCTTCATTTCATCATAAAAGCATTTATAATTTCATAAACTAATTATGTTGGATATGGTTTGTAACAATGTCTATCAAATGCTCTCATAGAAAAAGTCCATTTTATCTTGCTAGTTAGCTTTGTGGCAGTTTAAGTTGCTTTGTCCACACATTTATTCAGATGAAGTAATGCTACCTACTGTTGATTGAAATTCAAGGCATGCTGTTTTGTTCTTTAGAGGAAATGTTGGTCAAGTGTACTGAAATTTGAATGTGTTAGTGTGATTCAAAATAATGATCACATTTTCATTTAACCACAAGTAACATACCTCTCACCAAATTTTGCTTCACTTTAATCTTATAGTGCACAAGGAAACATGGTATTGAATGCTCCATCTTCTGAAAGGAACTCTGGAATTGCACCTTCATTTCATCATAAAAGCATTTATAATTTCATAAACTAATTATGTTGCATATGGTTTGTAACAATGTCTATCAAATGCTCTCATAGAAAAAGTCCATTATCTTGCTAGTTAGCTTTGTGGCAGTTTAAGTTGCTTTGTCCACACAATTATTCAGATGAAGTAATGCTACCTACTATTGATTGAAATTCAAGGCATGCTGTTTTGTTCTTTAGAGGAAATGCTAATAGAAGTTGGTCAAGTGTACTCAAATTTGAATGTGTTAGTGTGATTCGAAATAGAGATCACAATTTCATTTAACCACAAGTAACATACCTCTCACCAAATTTTGCTTCACTTTAATCTCATAGTGCACAAGGAAACATGGTATTGAATGCTCCATCTTTTCAAAGGAATACCACCTTCGTATGCCATGACCTCTATGAGTAGAATGCTTAACTTGTAGGTTAAGCTAGTAAGACTATGTCTTGAGTCTCCCTGTGAGAAATGTTAACCAGCAAAATATATAGAGGCACAAATACATTGCATGCTTGGTGCTGCCATCAGAATCAAACAGAGTATTCAGAGTAACTCTCCAGCTAAGAGTTTGCAGTGCAGAGATCAATTTGACCTGAATACATTGGAAAATATATGTTGTATGACCTTGTTAACATCATATCCACATATATTTATAGAGATCACAACTGTCAAATAAGAACCTGATTTGGGAAGGTTGTTTGGTTGAGTGATTAAGGCAAGAATGGGGATCTATTTAATTACAGCCTATCCTTTCAGCCATGTCCTCAAAACCACTCAACACACACTTTATTTGTTGCAAATATAATTAGGAAATAACACCAAACACTGATTTGATCACTGCTGCCAATCTGAAAATTGTTACAGGCACATGTTAATTTCTGCTAAACAGGACAGCACATACAATGAGCTACAAACAAGGCTTATTGCTACAAAACTGACTTGCAATAGGTGGAATAAACATAACTACATAACTATATTATTGTTCCCATGTTGGTATTCTATTTCTGCAATCCAGTTGCTACTGACAATACAACTCTCATTACTACAGTCACAGAATGCCCTTATTTCAGCTACAGAAACAAGCTGTAACACTACTGCGAATTCTGTCACAGCTACAAATCACAAGCAGCAGCTACCAAAATACATGCAAACGGCCCTTTGATCAGATATTCCCTCCAGCTTGATTACCCTTCCTTTTTTGTACCTCTGTCCTAAATTGATTCCAATAGCCTATCTAATGATGGGGTGTTCACAATTGGATATGTAACTCTTCATCTTCCATGTTAAACCTTCATATCCCATTGACTTCTCATCTTCCTTCATCTTTTCTGGAGTGCATCTGCTACAAAACTCTCCATTCAAAAAATCATGAGCAATTAGGTTGTAGGTTTCATTTCCTCATGACCCTATCCATGACATTTTCATGATGCTCCCTCTTTTTGAAGAGTTTGAGATCTGTTCACCTAGATTGAAGGAAATAAATAAAAGTGGGTTATTTTGCATTTGAGCAGTTTCTTGGTGGGATCATCACATAACTACTGTTACTGATTTTCTACAGCAGTGTGTAGCTGCCACCATCTTTCTGTAGCTGCAGAAAATTTCTTTCTTCAGCAGCTGCAGAAATGCTGCAAGTACAACCTACTTTCAGTAGTGGCTGTGTAATTGCTTCAAATGTTTTTTTTGTGGCAACTGTATAACTGTTGCAGGCGACTTTTCATAGCAACTGGAAGGCTGGTACAAAATGAATATCTACAGCAACAATTTTTGCTATAGAACAA
This sequence comes from Sequoia sempervirens, assembly GCA_007258455.2. NCBI lineage: Eukaryota > Viridiplantae > Streptophyta > Pinopsida > Cupressales > Cupressaceae > Sequoia > Sequoia sempervirens. The sequence goes on from VDFB02345459.1 coordinate 13,039, forward strand.
CTCCTCCCTTAGTTGTTTCTACAAATTCTACCAATCCCTGTGCATGAAACTCATGGATGATTCACGATGTTTGTTGCTCAGCATGCTCCTACACCAGTGAGCCTTAATTCTCCGGACTTGGAAGCCAGTTAAGAATCTTTGTGTGTTAACACCATCTAAGATGAGCTGGTAAAGATCCCTTGAGGAGTTGTAAGATGTTGTATATTTAAATCTTGCTTGTGCATATTCTCCATACCTTGGCTATTTATAAGTACAACACATTTTTAAATGCAATCTTAAGGCAAAGTGGATGTTTTTCAAATGATATGTCTCTAATGTCACAGGTCTGAATGCATTCTATGGTCCAAAGACAGTATGAGAGTTAGAAGTGTCAATCCATGCTTTTCAGCAGAAAACTCAATACTTTTGCAGTAAGGAGGAATCTTCCTTTTCTCCAAGCTTCTCAGTAGCCTAGCAAGAACATCGCCTGCCATTACTAACTCCTATTTATGTTAATTTGGGTTGATATATGGTGTAGAATCTGGTTAGTGATGCTAGCAACTATGAGAGGCTTTTTATTGCTCTAGTTCTAATCTGTACTAATTTTAATTTTTATGTGTGGCAAAACGTTGCTAGCAGTAATAAGTGGTCTTTTATTAAATAATACACTGCCACAATTTAAAATTGACAGTTGTTTGTAATATGTGCACACATTGTCTTTCAACCTAGATGTAATCATGTAGAAGAGTGCTTTCCATCATGGAACTCTAGGTACATATATGTGATGTTAACTTTTTTCCCTTTTATTAATCAAATAAGAATATCATGAGATGTCTGAATTATATCTAGTCATTGCTGTAGTGGTTGGGTGAAAGGACAGCCGCATGTTCAGTTTACTTTCAAGTATTTTGTATGGCACTTTCTTAGGACATACCATTGTAGTGAAAAACCTCCAAACTGAAAAGAAAGACATTTTTTCATTTTCTGGATGAAGAGTGTGTCAAGATTGACCCACCCTCTCTAACCTTAACTGTGTTAGCATTTTAATTTGCACCTCTTAATGCAACACAAAACCGAACAGCATATGAGGATAAGCCTCTCTTCAAATTGGAAGGGGAAGCTCTTTGTAACAGAAAACAAAATAAAAACCCTAAAACCTTTGGGCACAACCTCTAGCTTTTTACAATATGTGCAATTTAATTCTTGGCATTTTGAATATACATTACAAAAAGAAACTAAATAAATGTCTTGTCTCTTATTTGTCAGGCAAGGGCACAAGGCTTAACAATCCTTTAATTCAACACGGGAGATTCAATGTCTTTTTACTTAAAGCAAGCAACCTATTGCAGTTATTAATCACTCATTCTTTCAGGCTAAAAGCAAACACTGAAGAGTGTGAGTACAATATAAGGACTGAATTAATTTAAAACTTTAAATAAAGGAAATACACAAATCAAACAAATCATATGAAGGAAACTTTATACAAAGGTACAAGGATTGCACTTTATTGAAATTATTGATACAAGGCTTGCAATTTTTAGGGAAAGCATTTTGATTTACCTAAAAAACACATACACAAGATCATAAAAAGAGAAAATAGTAATTTCAGCAACAAATTTGCACTGTTCCATGAGGATGTCCTCCTCCTCCTCCCTTTCCCTCCAAACCAAGCATTTTGGGATGGGTATGTTTCTAAGATGTGAGGACTTGGTGGAATTGTCCCTCCATTGTCCCACCACCACCACTAGGTGCTTGGGGATGCTTCCAGGATGTCTTCCTCAAAGAGGGGACCTTTTTTAGGATGTCCCCTTGTAATGGAGACACCATAGAGACGCCAAAATGTCTTGAGGACTGTAATGTCCCCAATTTGGGAATTACCTTAAAATCTGCCCTAGAATCACAAATTCCATTAAAATAAGAATTGTCAGGTAGCTAGAGACATAACTTACCAATTAAATGCCTTTTAATAAGATAAATCTTGAATTAGGTCCTGAACTCGTATCAGACAATATTACATATGTATATATAATTCATAAATCCAATTATTTCTATTAGGGTTAATAATCGCACATATGAGTACAAATAGGTAAAATCCTCATTACTCATTAGATAAGCCATATTACATGTATACTTATGTTTAGCGTTCAATCACAATAAGTTTGAATGAGGGAGTATGATAGGTTGGCCCAAAGCAAGCCCCACACTAAGCTCAAGAGTAGACATTCACCCTCTTGGCCCCAAGTGGCAGGCACGTTGGACATCCAACATGGGGTAGTCTACCTAGTGGGGTACTTGTACTTGCCTTCCTTACTCATATTTCTTATTCATCCTCTTATGACTTGTGATTTCTCCAACAATCAACCATCATAGAGGTTGGAAAGGAAATCGCAATAAGGTGCCCAAAAATCCTCCTATCTAAGCCCAAGAGCGGACACTCACCCTCTTGGCCCCAAGTGCAGACACTCACCCTCTTGGCCCCAAGTGGTAGGCACATTGGACATCCAGCATGGGGTGGTCTACTTAGATGGTGGTCTCGTATCTACTCCCCTTCCTTGCATTTCCTCTTCCCCTCCACATGATTGCCTGCCGGGTTATAGATAGATTACTGATTTAGAATATGCATTTCACATTATCACACCATAATTATTGATTCTATTATTCATACCACTATTCTTGTAGAAAATAGAATTATTGCAGATTATATATGTATCTTCAGGCTGCTGTTGCGATTTAGATAGATCTAACTTTAATATTGCTTCCTTCTTGGGATGCTGATCGCTGCTCTTATTGGATAAGTACTACTCCTTGGTTCAATCTACCTACTTTATTGTTGGATGCTGTTTTCCCTCTTATGAGGATTGTAAGAATTGGCTATGAAGGTAGCCACCCAAGATCTAGAGGCCTAATAGAAAGCACAAGCATAAGAGAGATAGAAACAATATGACAAGAATAAACTGTATTCTTATCAATGAATGCAAATATGATGAGCAAATGTACATAGGAGACCCCTTGGTTATAATGCCAAGGTGAGAACATAGAAGGGCATAAGATTATGACAAGTGTCGTAATCTTATGACATGAGACAACTATGAAAAGCTATCACTCCACCTAAAGTGGAAAAGTGATAATGTGATAATCACCACAAAAGGTGGAGAGATAATCACATGATATGTCTACAAAAGGTGGAAGTGATAAAGTAATGACATGTCAAGTCCACCAAAAGTGGAAAATCTCCAACAACCTCCTATGTGGTCCCTAAGTAAACTTAACTAAGGTGTAATCATGACTTAGGACAAGGTACAACACTCTTAATTACACCAACAAGGATCAATGTTCCTTTTCAACATCCTTCCCTTTCTAGACACCAAGCTATCTCTTTATATATCTATTTCGTGCCTCTTCACAAGAGAGGTGATTATTCACAAGGGTCGGCCTCATGAAATGTCGCTCCTCTTCATAATTTAAATTTAATTTACTTTAATTTCCAAAGTTGGGTCGACTCTATAAAATATGTAATCCTTGCTTTTATTTAATATGAGCAATGCCTTCCTCTTATGAGTCGGCCCACATATAACAGTTGCTTTCTAAGATAAAAATCACGCTGCCATATAGATTAATATCCTATTGGTCCTATTCATTGCCTTGCTAAGTATCTTTTATGAGGTGGATCATCACAATCCAACTGGCTCAAGATTGCTTGTCTTCAAGCAATGCCATTTTAACCAAAACCTTTTTAATGTCGTAGATATCTCTTAACCTTAAAGTACAGACTTATATATATTAAGATGAGGATTAGAAGTATGACATATATCTGTGTAATGTTCTATGAAGAGGTTTTCCATTTACTTGACAAGGAAACCTTAGGAGTCTTATGAAGAGATTTCAAGTTGACATATTACAATTCTTACTGGGGAGACTTGTCAGGTAATTTGTTTCTGGATCTTGAGGGTGTAAAGGCATCATAACTACTATATTTGCTCCTCCACAATGCTCCAGTTGTTTATTGTCCTTTCTTCTTTTGATAGGATGCTTTTGAGATCTCCTTCATCGTACCTTGTTTTCTTGCTTGGATTTCCTTTTGCTTCTTTGTCGGACATTGCCTCTATATTACGTATTTGGCTTCCTTTTCCACATATATGTCCTGGTCCCCATTTTTCCTTACACTTGAAGCATATATTTTTCTTTTTAAGGTCTTCTCGTTGCTTTTTAAGGTCTTCTTTATTACAAACATGCTCATGCAACCATTTTTCTCCACAATGGAAACATGGTTTTTCTTTTTGAAGTTCTTTTAGTTCATTTCTAGGAGGAAATTCTTTTTCTGTGCCACTTTTTCTTATAGGGTTATTCGGTATGTGTGTTTGATGTAAAATTCTTAGTGTAGGGCTTGTCTTTTGATGATTTGATTTCTAACCTTGTTTCCTTTTGGATTGCATCTTCAAGTGTTGTAGGATTGAAGGCACTTACTGTAGCCTTGATTGATTCTTTTAACCCTTCTACAAATAGGTATGCGAGTCTACTTTGAGAAACCTCGGTTACCATGACTGATAGTTTTTGGAATTCAATGGCATAATCTTCTATGGTTCCATGTTGTTTTAGTTGTGTTAGTTCTTTAAAGTACCATTCGGGGTGTTTTTGATCAAATCTTTTGATAAGCCTTTGAGTGAATTCATCATAAGTGGTTATGTGTTGATGGCCTTGGGTAATAAGGTCATGATGCCACCAGTCATGGGCTGTTCCTTCCAAGTGGAGTATGGAAAATTTAATAGCATCATCCTTCGTCATAGGACTAAGTGAGAGATAGGTGTCTATCTTGTGGATCCATGAACCCGTCGTGACTTTCTTGGATCCATAAAAGTTGGAAAGGGTCAATTTATTTACCCTTTGTCTTAAATCTTTGTTGGGTTGTCTCCTTTCTTTTCTACAGGTATTTCGTGATCTTGCATCACAATATGCCTCAAATGAGATATCTCTCTTGATTTTAGGGCCTAACCTTGAGTATGCCACAACATATTCGTCAAAGTTATTAACTTGTGTATTGTTTTCTTCTTCCTCACTTGTTGACCCTCCCCCAGGTAGGAATGAAGGTCTTGTTGCCCTAGGTGCTGATATCCTTGAATGGTTAGAGTTGGCATCTCTCCCATTAGTTTGGTTGGGTTGTGGGTTATAGTTGTTCATGTTTTGAATGGTTTGGAGAAATAGTTGTGTCATTCTCTCATTTTGCTCCATAAAGGTTTGGGTTGTGTGCTCCATGAAGGTTCTTAGTTCGTTTCCCATTTGTTCCCCCATTATGTTGTTTTGTGTAGAGTTACTGGTGGCTGCAAGTTTGTTACTGGTGGCTGCAAGTTTCTTCTTTTCTCTCTCCAAGGCTCTTTGGGCTCTTTGGCTAAGTTGCATCCACTAGCTTTCGTCCCTTAGGCTGGCAGGAACGATGCTCTGATACCAATTGTAATGTCCTTGATTTGGGAATTATCCTAAAACCTGCCCTAGAATCACAAATTCCATTAAAATAAGAATTGTTAGGTAGCTAGAGACATAACTTACCAATTAAATGCCTTTTAACAAGATAAATCCTGAATTAGGTCTTGCAATCATATAAGACAGTATTGCATATGTATATATAATTCATAAATCCAATTATTTCTATTAGGGTTAATAGTCACACATATGAGTACAAATAGGTAAAATCATCATTAGTCATTAGATAAGCCATGTTACATCTATACTTTGTTTAGCATTCAATCACAATAAGTTTGAATGAGGGAGTATGATAGGTTGGCCCAAAGCAAGCCCCACACTAAGCCCAAGAGTAGACATTCACCCTCTTGGCCCCAAGTGGTAGGCACGTTGGACATCTAGCATGGGGTAGTCTACCTAGTGGGGTGCTTGCACTTGCCTTCCCTACTCATATCTTCTTATTCATCCTCTTATGACTTGTGATTTCTCCAACAATCAACCATTGTAGAGGTTGGAAAGGAAATCGCAATAAGGTGCCCAAAAATCCTCCTATCTAAGCCCAAGAGTGGGCACTCACCCCCTTGGCCCCAAGTGGCAGGTACATTGGACATCCAGCATGGGGTGGTCTACTTAGATGGTGGTCTTGTATCTGCTCCCCTTCCTTGCATTTCCTCTTCTCCTCCACATGATTGCTTGCCGGGTTATAGATAGATTACTGATTTAGAATATGCATTTCATATTATCACACCATAATTATTGATTCTATTATTCATACCACTATTCTTGTAGAAAATAGAAAATGCATCTTCAGACTACTGTTGTGATTTAGGCAGATCTAACTTTAATACTGCTTCCTTCTTGGGATGTTGATCGCTGCTCTTATTGGATAAGTACTTCTGCTCCTTGGTTCGATCTACCTACTTTATTGCTAGATGCTGTTTTCCCTCTTATGAGGATCAATGTTCCTTTTCAATATCCTTCCCTTTCTAGACACCAAGCTATCTCCTTATATATCTATTTCGTGCCTCTTCACAAAGGAGGTGATTATTCACAAGGGTTGGCCTCATGAAATGTCGCTCCTCTTCATAATTTAAATTTAATTTACTTTAATTTCCAAAGTTGGGTCGGCTCTATAAAATACGTAATCCTTGCTTTTATTTAATACAAGCAATGCCTTCCTCTTATGAGTCGGCCCACATATAACAATTGCTTTCTAAGATAAAACTCATGCTGCCATATAGATTAATATCCTTTCAGCCCTATTCATTGCCTTGCTGAGTATCTTTTATGAGGCGGATCATCATAGGGACCCTTAGGGGATTCCCTTCTCTCGATTGGACCTGAGATGCCTAGGTGCCCCGCACAACAATTGAAGCAAAAAGTTTATTTAAAAAAAAATAGAAACTCTTTTAGATCTTTGTGCCAGTAATTTTTTTACTCCCATAGGCTCTTTTTAGATAAGAGGTTGGCTTTAAGATTATTTGCAACTAGATTGCAAGCATAACCTGGGGCAACAAGGGGCACTTGGCTATCGAGATGTCATTTCTGTCAACTTGAATTTCAAATGTAGCATAACAAGAGTTAATGCACACCTTCGTTATGCCATAAGCAAAGGTGTAGGAGTATGTAAAGGAGTGACAATATATTGAGGTGAAGGAAGGGTTTATAAAGGCCTTTCAAAAGATGTATGATTTTACATGAGGCAACATCATTTCTATTGAGTGGACAAAATTTGCCACTCTTAGTGGATATTTAGAAGAAGCCAAAATGGATAGGGAGACCATGGCATAGGAGGATACAGTTTTGTGGACTATACATGAGCCTAATTCTTTGACAACCACACTAGCCATTCGTTTGTTGTCCTAGGTTTCTAGTTCTTCTGCTACTAAGAGGAATTCGTCTACTTATAGTTTTCTCTGTTTTGTTAAGAGGAACCAACTTACCTCTAGGAGGGCGAAGAAGCTTGTAGTTGTACATAGCACCTTGTGTCTCATTGAGAACAATATGCTTATGTACAAGGAGATGTCATGTCCTCTCTGCCAGGATAAAATTAAAATGTTTTTAATATACTGAAAAAGTGTTTTTGAACACTAAATTAATAATATAATTATATAATAATAATATTAATATTTGTTAATAAAAAATAAAAGATTTTCAAATTCTAAGTGTTGGTTGGCGCCAAAAGAGGATTCATTTTCAAATGAGGTCAGCTTCATGTGGATTATTCCAAATGGGTATAAAAGGACACTCATGATTTCGTCCTTTGCATCTAGCTATCCATATATTTCTGACCAATTGAACTTTTGATTATATTGTGTTTGCTGGGACAAAACCCCTGCACTCACACATTAAGGTATTTGGACGAAAACTTGAATACCTTTCCTTGCGACCTTCAATCTGAAGTTGCAAGCTGGCTGATCTGTTGATTCATTTTGTTTTTCAAGATCACCAAGATTGGATGTTGACAGGGTCTGATGTGTCACCCTTATTAGGGTTTATAACCCAGTTGCAGGTCTCCACTACCGGATTTGAAGGTTGCTGGGTGCTGGAGTTAATCACTACAATTTCTATTAGTTGAAGTCAGCGCTTGTAATGTCCCCATTCTTTCACGAGCATCAGATATGGTGGATTAGCCTATAACATCAACCCTCGTAGGCTAATGGTTCTAGATAGAGGGTCACTTGAACGGGCACTTGGTCGTGAATTTGCAGTATTGATATCTGGAGTATGGTGACGGGGTGAATTTGTGCATTTGGCGTGATAATTGTGCTCAAAATTATGATCTCCACCTTTTATTTCACCTTCTTTGGCTTAGGGACCATGTGTCTATTATTTAAAGGGGTCACTTTCTATTTTTCAGTTACTATTCATGGCTAAAGTGAAAAAAAGACATAACTTAAGTGAATAGTGTTTTTTTTAATGAATAGTGTTTTCAATGAGAAATTATAAGAATGCAAGAGGAAGTTCGACCCATTCATGCATGAAGTTATTTTGATGAATGAAACTTGGAAGTGTGGAGTTTGGGAGAGAGGGAAACCAGGGTTCCTGATTTCTACAGTGGGTGAGCCTGGATTGGGCTTTGTTCGTCGAATTTGTGCTTCTTGATGGTGTGAAATGCCACCCTAAAGTTGCAGATCTGAGTTTAGTGGATTCATTTGGAGCCACATTTTGCTGATTACAAGTTGTTGGAGGCATCTTCTGGAAGGGGTTTTGCTGCCAGTGTCTCCATTTGCCATCTAGAAGGAGTTGCTTGCCTTTTTGAAAGATTGGGAGCTGTTTTTTGTCACCTACAGCCAGCCGCCATACTTGAGGGTTTTGAACAGCAAGAAGAAATTAAAACGCCTCCCTTTAGAGGCTGCAATCTCTTCCAAAGTGGGCGCCCTTACCCTAGGAAGCCCATCAATTTGTCTCTTGGTGGGAGAATCGTGTATTTCATGTTGTATGAGCAAATTATTGAGGGCGGGTACTGTAGCAAAGCACTATTCACAGTGCTGTTTGGCTGTAAGTTAAATTATTGCATATGATGTATCTAGATTTGAGTTCTATGTGAGTCATCTATCTTATGTACTCACATATATAATGAAGAAAGCTTCTAGACTATCAAATTGAGTCTACTAAAGTTATCTTAGTAGTTTTAGTTTATTTTGAGTTCCTTTATATGCATATGCTTGTTAAAATAGTTAGCATCATTGGCATCAAATTCAAAAACACCAAACACGAAAAAGCAAACATCAAACAAACACAAATCAGTCCTACAAGCACGTTGAAATCATCGCAGCAGAGTGTCGGTTCATCACAGCGCTGCCTACATCCATTTGCTGCTCAGAAAAGAGCAGATCTGTGCATTATCATAATCATTTGCAGAACATCGCAAGGGTTTACAAGGGATTACCTTGATGTTGGGTGCCTATATTGCTGAATAGATCCTGATCGACCCACATTAGTATCTTACCAGTGGCTGTTATCCATGACAACGGTTGGGCACTAGTATTTTGCATTGGAAGAGAAAGGGTTACAGTCTGACCTGAGCGCACCTGTGGATGTTTATTGAAAGCAAGTATAAATTCCAAGACCTATTTGGCCCTGCAGTGACCTTTCCAACCTCTGAGGAAGCGAAATGTGACACTATTGCTGTGAAGGAAGGTCTTTTTCACATTCCAAGCTATACAGATCTGTTGAAGACAGCAAGCAACATTTAATCCTTGTATCATCTGAGTGCATAGCCCTAAACCTGGGCCATTTTGGTGTGAGAAATCAATTCTTCTGTGGAATCTAATCAGATTTTTATTTGCTGGTAATGAGTGCTGTAACTGTCACTGTGTATGGTTTCAGTTTGATTCCTCATTGTAATGAAAAACTAGCATTGCCTATGAATCATATGAACTGAGATAGTGATTTGTAACTATTAATGAGGAGCTATTAACACTAGGACATTACAGGAGAGTCCAACATCTCAATGGGATGTAAAGCCAGAGGAACCAACATAGGTTGATGAAGATGCAACAAATACAAGGTTGGTTAGTATTGGTTTGGAGGAGCTTGACCTTGAGGAGTCTATTAGTTTGAGTGATGAGGAGTTTGGAGTGGACTTTGGGGATGAATGATGATTTGACGCATTGGGCCATTGGCCAATTGTATTTGATTTTGAATGTCATCATCATTTTGAATATAACTAAGTAGCCGAATTGGGTACGGGTACGTGGGTACGGGGGTACGGTACGCGGGTACGGCAATTTTTTTTTTTTGGTGTGGGTACGTTTGGGTACGTCCGTACATAAAATGTATAAAAATCATAGATATAGACATATTTGCAGCCTAAAAAAGTAAAAACAAGAAGTAAATTTAGAATACCACATATCATGCATTATTGCATATGCTAAACAAAACTTAGAACTACCATAAATATAACAAATCTGAAATACCATTATACTAAATTAATTTGATATCAAATTTTCAAAACTTGAATGTTACGATAGGTATATAATTATATCGAATTCATTGTTCGTTGGTTCAACATTTAAAACAAACTCAAAGTAATAGTTAATACAATTAATGATAGACATTATATGGGTCATTAGGAAGATTAAGAGCAACATCATCATTGACATTAGATGATCTAGGTAAATTAATAGAACCACATGCAGCCCCGCTAGCACTCTCATTGGAAGCATGCTGGATATCTGACTCCACAGTGTCAGAAAGTAAAGATTGTGTGGCAGCTGAAAAATCCAAATCAGTTCGCTCTGGATCTACATCCCACAACCTTGTGCCTCCTTCCTTATACTCATTCTTTTTATGAGTAAGAAGGCGCAAGTTGGAATGCACATAAACAAGCTCTTCCGCCTTACTTGCTGCCAATCGGTTGCGTTTCACTGAGTGGATAAAGGAGTATGTACTCCAATTTCGCTCAGCTGAAGAGGAACTAGCAACCTATTGAAACAAAGTGAGAGGAACTTATAATTATAAAGCTGTAAATCAAACTTTAAATTTGAAGTTAACCATTTTATTATTTTTAAAATAGTAAACAATATAATTTAGAGAGTGCAATAAAAACTAAGTAACTTACTTGTGATAAAACTTTGATCGCAAGAGCTTGGAGATGTGGTGTTGTAAAGCCATTGACATACCACCAAGAATGAGCATCCATCCTATACTTGTCAATTGAAGCACCAATACTTTGATTTTCACCAGCTACAAAATCAGCAAACTCAGCTCTAACTAAATACTCTGTTTCTTGATCGGGGAAGAGTCTACTAAGTGCTTTCCTACACCCCATACCAACTTCTAGATCTGAATATGGTTGCACTCTTGATGGCAAAGCAAGAATCTCATCACTATAATACTTGGGAGTCAATGCAAATGCAAGAAGATGTAGTGGGGTGGTCATTTTGTTCCACCGCTCAACACAAATTGTTTGCACCTCTTTGAAGAAAGTTTCTTCAGGATCTTGCTCTTTTTCGTTGATGATGATTTTCATTTGCTCAATCATTGTATCAATGCCATCATATACCTCTCCCAAACATGGCTTATCCATGTCAGTAAAACGGATCATACTCATGATGGGCTCAGTGAATCTAAGAAGATATTCTGCTCGTTCCCACCAAGTGTCATCTAGGATCATCCATTTTACATTTGTTGCCCTTTCAGTATTGGATTGCCTCCATAGTGACCAACTTTGACTAATAACCATGCTAGAAAGTGCCCCCCGCACCTTCACAAGTCTCCTCAAGACAATCGTGTTCGATGCAAATCTAGTTTCTGCAACCTATTCAAAAATTTAAAATTAAAATAAAAATATAAATAAGACATGCTTGAGTTTAAAAAATAAAATAGTAATTACTAAAGTGAAATGTAAAATTTAAAAGTTGAAGTGTTTCAATTACCTTCAACAACTCCAACATTGAAAATGATCTAAAAATGGCCTGTGACATTTGATGGTTTGTGATGAACATTTGGATCTCTTCAGCTTCAGCATACATTTGTTTGATCCAATTTATTTTCGCACCCAACTTTTGTAGCATGAGGTTAAGAGAGTGAACAGCACAAGGTGTCCAAAATATGTGCTCAAATCATGTCTCAATCAACATGCCTGCAGCTCTACAGTTCTTTGCATTGTCTGTTACTACTTGGATAACATTTTCAGGACCCACATCTTGAATGCACTGTATAAGGATGTTAGCAATAAATTGTGCATCCTTCACTTGTCCTTCACAATCCACGGCTTTCAAAAACATTGCCCCTTTAGGGCACACTGCAATCACATTGATTAATGGCCGGTTTTTGACATCCTTCCATCCATCAGAAATAATTGACACCCCTGTTTTTTTCCATGAATTTCTAATGGGAATCAATGCATTGTTTATGCCTTTTACCTCCTTTGCTAGTAAGGTGGTACGCACCTTCTCATAACCTGGCCCTGTGTACCCTTGTGGACAGTCACTTGCCTTTCTCAACATATCCTGCCAATATGGTGATCTTACAACATTAAATGCCAAACCGTTTGCATATAGACATCTTGCAACGGCTTGATCTGCAAGGTCTCTAGCTTCAAGCTTAAATGCAGTTTCTAATGGCCCCTTGCTTCTCTTCACACCAACAGGATCATCTTCACTTCTACCCAAAAATGGGTGGCTCTCTACTACAACATCATCAAAGTCACTATGTGTTGGAGAAGGAGGAGGCCTCTTTGATCCCCTTCCACTTCCACTTCCTCCTCCTCTCAGCAAAGGATGGTTTGTGGCATGACCAGCTCTTGCATCTGCTTCCTCTTGCTCTTTAATATATGTTGCTACTTTGTGAGGATGTAACCTTTTACCATTTTCTCCTGCACATACTGTGATTCCTTGTCGAGGAATGGCACATAAATGGAATTTCACACGACTGTATGAGCTAGTATACTGAACTTTACAATGATTGCATATCCAAACAAATGTTCCTCCCCCTTTAATTTGTCGTATAATTTGTACATATTTCCATAGAGGTGAATTTGGGTCGGTTTTAAAGGTGGGTCCATCAATAGAAGCAGAACTGGTTGCCATTATATTTCCTACAAAAAATTCAAAAAATAGTTATTGAATATTGAACAATAAATGTTAAAAACATATAATGCAAATATCAGCATTATGATTAAATAGTAAATACAATTATGCAAAATACTTCAATATTTATTACTAAAAATAACAATTTAAATTAATAAACGTTTAATAAATAATATGTAATTACTAATTAATATAATTACAATTTAATAATTTATATTTATAATTTTAATTTTAAATTATAATTGATTATTATTTATTAAAATAAAAAATAGCAACATAAATAAATTTTAACATTAAATAAACAAAATAATAATTAGATTTATATTTATTATTTACATTTAGTAAATTTTAAAGTTTTAAATTTTAAAATTTAATTATATTAAAATACTAAAATAAATTTAATTTTTTATATATAATAAAATTATAAATGTAAAAACATTAAATTGTATAATATTAAATATTATCACAATAACAAATTTTTATTGTGATAATATTTAATATTATACAATTTAATAGTTAATAGTTAATATTTAATAAATAAACTAAAATTAAAAAATAATAATAGTTAATAGTTAATAAATAAACTAAAAATAAAAAATTATAACTATTATAAATTTCTAAACTATAAAGTATAAACTATAAAAAAAATTCGATTTCTCAGAAATACCTAAAAATGGCGCATGTTGGCACAGCAAACTGGAAACGCGTGAGATCGCGTGAGGAAAAAGATGGCTTTCTGTGGAATCTCCTGCGCAGTCAATGGCGTGTTCTTCTTGCGTGACCAGAGGAAAAAAAACATGCGACCAGAGGAAAAACACAGGTTTCTCCTTGCGCGACCACGGCTGTGTATTTGCAATGGCGGACGAAAACACTAAGCAAAACGTGCAGCCGAAAACAATGCAAATAGGTTAGGGTTTTTTATTTAACCATTCGAAGTCGCAAAAAGTTTTCGAAAACCACGCCGGAATCGGAATGAAAACGCCACGTCACCAAAAAAACAGCGTGATTCGAGGAAAAATCGGCAGGATTCGTGGAAACGTTTTTTTAACAAAAAATCCGAACCCTGTTCGAATCCGCAAGGTTTCCAGAACGAATCCGTTTGGAAACGTATCCGTACCCGGAATCGGCAGGGTAAAGGGCCGATTCCGGTAACATAGGAATATAATATAAATATATTGATATTAAGGATTTTCATCGTTCGATGCAATATGTTTCGAATATTTCAAAGTTTCATATGTTATTCCTTGTATATTTTTTATAACTATTTTTTAAAGTACTATATATAGTTGCCCCACCATCCTGTTGCCGGCCCCAAATCTAGGCCCTTGGTCTCCCCATCCTCGAGTCCTGTCTCCATTGTCCCCTTATCTCCTTATCCTAAGACTCTATGGAACACTGCAAAATAGGCATACCAAATTCTATTCATGAAAAACTAAGTGTAGATGGCACTTATTTATAAGCATTTACAAGGTTTTGCATGATAAATAATTTAAAAAGCTAACTATTACTTTTATGCTATGAATAGTTTTCTTGTACACAAAGTAAGCTTACTGTAGAATTTTGTCCACAAATTTCAAACCCTAAATCAATAAATCATCAAATAAACTTCTGATAAGGATAACTACCAACTAAAAACAGACCTTCTAGAAGATCATCTAAAAATAGCTGATCTATAAATAGTTGTTTTAAAAATACACTTCTTAGAATATGATTATCTCCTTAAGAATAGCGATGGCTAATAATGACATGAGCTATAAATAACTTGGGCTAAAAATAACACAGGCTATAAATAGCCAATTTGACTCTTTGCTCTTGACAATGATTTTGATGAAGCTCATCTGTTCTAACCATAGTTTGCAGATGCAGAATTAGAGAGTACTTGGCAAGCCCAAAATTTTTCGACTCAGCAAAAACATGACAAAAACTGAAAAAAACTTGGCAACTCTAAAAATACTAAAATTCTTAAAAAACACATTTTTTTGCAAAATTCAATTACAATATGCATCAAATGAGTCTAAAAAACCATGAGGAAGTGTTTTCTATTAAATTTGATTCTTGAATACATATGGATTATAAAATCACATCATTATGCGAAGCCGGATAGTGGATACAATAACTAGCTGGTAATTGATAACTATTATAAATTAATGATGATTGTCTTTGAAAATCATCATCATAAATTTCATATAAGTGAAAAATTTCAATTTTTTACAATTTCCTTTTCCCCAACCTAGTGAAAAATTAGAGGGTAGAGGGTATGATTCTCACACTCAGTTGTGGCTCCTTGCTTGGTGTAGAAAATTGGGCTTGTGGCTCCACCCTGTTGGTAGATGGCAATGACTCCTCCTCCACCGTATAACAATTTGAAGTTGTGTTGCTATATGAAGCCAGTTTTGTTTATACAACTTAATAAAAAAAATTGGGACAATATTTTTGGCAATTTTTGGCCATTCAATATGTTAAACCTGAAAAAAATTCCACGGTAAAAAAACTCGTGAGTTAAACCTATAAAAATTCGTGTGGTAGAAAAATCCGAGAGTACATGGCAACTCAGCAAGTACTCCGAGAGTTTGCGAACTATGGTTCTAACCATGGCATATCTTTTGAAGAAAACCTAAAACTTGACCAATCATACTTTGAATTTGGAAAACCTTTCCCTCTACCACTGGGAACCTTCATCTATTTTTTCCTTGCCCTTTTCCTTCCAATTGTGTGCTTCTCAAAAATAGTGATGGCTAAAAATAACATGGGCAAAAAATAACATAGACTATAAATAGTTCGAGCTAAAAATAACCAATTTGACATGTGGCTCCTAGCAATGATTTTGATGAAGCTCTTCCATTTTGACCATGGAAGATCTTTTGAAGAAAATCTAAAACTTGATGACCAATCTTGCTGCTTTGGATTTGGAAAACCCTTTCTTTTGCCACTAGGAACCTTCATCTATTTTTGCCTTGCGCTTTTTCTTCCAATCTCATGCCTCTCTATTAATAGTCCTTTTATTTTTCTTTTTAGTCTTTGTTTGCACCGCCTTTTTGGAGTGCATGCCTCTATATATGGCTGCATTTGAAAATTTGAAAAATATGTCTTCTTTGATGGGGGCGTGTGCCCTTATATAGAGTTGCACTTTTTGATTTTTTAAATGGTTGTATCTCTTCATATGGGCGCACACCTATGAATAGTTAAACAATTTTGAACTTCCAACTTTAATGTCTTCCTTTGGAGATGCATGTGTCCTCACATAGATGCGCAATTTTTTGATTTTTGAAAGTTGTGTTCATCCTTGGTGAGGCATACTCCTTTACATAGACATTTATTTTGCATTGCAAACTTTGTACACCCCTTTGGTCAAATGCACACCTTTTTACTAAGATGCAAAATTTTGTGCCTTGGCATATTTTTCACTTTCTCTCCCTCATATAAGCTCAGATCTTTGCTTTGTTAGATGCATTGGAAAGCTTCCTCGGATGGCCCTGAAAAGACACTGACTAGAGATGAAAAAAATGATATTGATGACCATTACAAGGATTTAAGTATAGCTAACAAGCAAAAACAACAAATTTTATACTAAGAATTTGACTTGCTATGAAAATTTTCGTATGGGTACAACAAATTGTTTTCAATTTTGATTTTTTATTGCCCTAGGGCCTCGATAAAAGTTTTCTATATGAAGTTATACATGGTTTGGGATATTTGCTGAAAACATTCAATGCAATTGTTTTTCTAATTTTTTCTTGATTTCATTTTTCAAATGTATTTCCAGCTTTTTATGAACCTCTTGCATTTTGTTTTATAATGAATGTGGCTACTATGGTAGGTATATATATCTATGCAAAATAGTTTTCATGTTTTAGACATTCTTTCTTAACCATTATGTTTGGTGTTATTTGGGTATTTACTATTTAGTTCTTGTGAATATGTTTTATAATTACTATGTATTCAGGTACAAGGTAAATTAGAAGGTGGCCGGTTATATACTCCTGCATATGTTGCTCGTATCAGGGCCATGATACGTGGAGCAGTACGAGGAATAATGGTTCCAACAAACTTATCGTCTGTTTGGAGTTCCATAAATAATTTGCTTCAACAGATGGATGGAGGAGGAAGTAGTACTAGCTCTACAGAAGGCATCCTTTTCCAGACTTTGTTGAATGGCCTTATCAAAGACGGGGAAGTTCTTGGTTCACTGCGGTCAGGAGTGTCTTGGACACCAGCTGTATGTCATCCTTGTCTTTAACTAATGTTTGATGCCTTGAGGCTGGTTCATCCAGGGTGTCTTGGGCTTTGTTTAAAACAGTCTTGTGGGCTCCCATGTATAAAATTTTAATTTATCTTGTATTCTATACTCTCACTCCTTCAGCTGAATCACTGAAGCGTATGAATGTGACAGGTATTTGCTCATACACAACGTGAAAGTGTGGAATCTTTCTTTTCTCAGGTTTGCCTTTTTAAAAGTGTTTTTAGTATTTTAGTATGCCATAGTACTTTGAAATCATCTGTATCATTTACTGAATATTGACTTTCTCAGAATAGCAATGTCTATGGACAGAATTAGTCAAATATAGTACTTCAATCACGCAATTACCTTACCAAATAGGGCATTGAGCTCCTACATAGCTTGCTTATTTATCGTTGTAGAATGATACATGAGAATGTTAAAAACTGAAACCCGATGTCATGACTCAGTATTTATAATTGAAGTCCATCAACACGTGCTTTCATATGAAAATTGACATTCAATGATCAACTTAGACTATTACATTAGAGGAGTAGTCAGTTATATCCTTATTTCTATAGCAGTTATGTATTTTTCCAGAACTTGCCTCTTAGTTAACTTCTTGTTTACATTGGTAGATTTGATGCTTAGCTTCCACATTAATGTGGAAATTGACAGAATAGCTCATTCACAGCTGAAAATTTGCTTCATCCAGCAACAATAGATATCAACATAAAGCGGCACTGCAATACAAACAAAACTTAAACAGCTTTACTCTACCACTTCAATGTATATTATCAAAGTAGCTTGGTAGGAACTTTTGCACAATAACAAGAGGGAGAAAAGACTGATAGAGGATTTTATACCAATGCTTGACGGATTGTTGCAGGGTTGATTGCTACACTGGGATTGGTACTGATAAAGGTTCTGTCAATGCCAAATCTCAAGTTTAGTGCCAAAACTTAATTGTATTGATGCCCTTAAGATACTTGAACATGGAGCCTATTGTTTCATTATTTAAAAGTGCAAGAATGAGGGCTGTGATAGAAGGGCAAAGGATGGACAAAAATATAATTTGAATTTTTTTCTTAAGAAGCATGAATGCACAAATGTCTAGCTCTGTAAAACTCTAATACACAAAATGTTTGCACACCAGGGCTAAGGAAGCCTTCCCTGATACGTTATGTTAGAAAATAAGTATAGAAATATGAACTTATATGTTACCTTAGTAGCTAGCCTAGAGAAAAATGCTATGTACCTTCTAATTAATACCATATGATGACTCATATTCATCTAACACATTACATAATATCATGACACTTTAACTACCACCACAACTTTTTATAGTCATTTACATGACGAATTATTCTCTCTACTGATGTTTACCTACAATAAATTATTCCTCAAACCTATCATTTGGAGTATTTTGTGTTGATGTTTAAATGCAGCTTCGGTCATTACTTCCAGCCATCTCCTTTACCTTATTTGTTAAATTAAATAATAGCTAAGAGGCTATTGAATTTATATGCATCAAGAGGCGTGATTTTCAAGTAATGAAGAATTGTATGAGGCCGACCTCATTCTATCTTAGGCGCAATTCTCTATGAAGGAATTTCATTTATTATAGATGGCCGACTTCTTGATTATAAAATATATATTACTTATGAAGGCCGATGTAGAAACCCTAGTTTCCCCAAAATCTCTGTATCTGACTGTTTTTAGGTTTTTCTGAAGGTTTTTGATTTTTGCTTGTTTTTTTTTGAGTTTTTGAGCAATAAATGAAAGGTACGATTTTTGCAATAAATAAAGAATAAATTCTAAGAAAATAATCTGACTCAGGAAATGATGTAATACTAATGCCAAGGCGTTTATTTGTCCTCTGAGATGATTACAACAAATATTCTATTACATGCAATGAATAAAGCAATTGATTTTTAATATTCAAGGAACCTGATTTCAGCCGCCATGAATGAAATGTGAGATGGTACGGCTCACTGTTGACACACTCTTCCTCTGCCAGATGCTACCCAAATGCTCTCTTGATATTTGCGCCTCTTCTGATGAAGACAAATGATGAAGAAGGAAGGCGTTGTGCTCTGGAACAAAAAGACGTCCTTGCTGATATGGTACGGCCTGATACAGGATGGTACGGCCTGGTAAATGACAGCAGCAATAATAAATTTGTACGGCTTCTTCAAGTTTCTCCAGATCTCTCTGAAAGGTGCGCCTAAAGGAATGAATGACTTCTGAATGCAAATACTCTGAAACTCTGTAAATAGATAACCTCTGAAGCTCTGTGATTCCTCCTGAATGAAGAAACCTCTGCTGCAATAAATCAAGTGGTATTTCACACCCTCTGAATTGCTTCCGATGGAGATGGCTCGTTCCCCAAGGAATTCGAACTTGAAACCCTAAAGTCTCTTGCTCAGATCAAAGTTGATCAGTTTCTCAAAATCCATAATCACATAATGGCACAATTCCCAAGGCAAATGCACTATATGGCTCAAAAGTGCGATTTCCTTAATAATAGGGTTTTATTAAAATATTCACTTTTAATTCTTTTAATTCTTCCATAGTCTCTGTGAAATGTTTTATAATAATTTAAATTGCCAAATTGGCCCCTTTCCTGATGATGGGCGACCCCTCAAATAAATCACTTAAGTTATAATTTAATATTATAACTTTATATTATAATCATCAAATAATTAATATTTAATTAATATAATTAAATATTAATATCTCCCACGTTATTCACCCGATGACTGTTCCGTCTGAAGCTGACGAACACTGAAGTGATTCTGAACTGCCAAAGCCATACTGCTAAAAATAGCAGGGGTCCCACGCACCCAGGAACGCTAAAAATAGCAACTCTGCAAAAAGTCTCCGATCGAGCCCAAACGAAAGACTACTGATCAAACTCTGCTAACTGAAGCTGAGCCAAGCTCCCAAGTGACCCTCTATCCAGTCTATCAGCCTACGAGGGTCGTGTGATAGGCCAATCCTGTACTCCGAGAGATGTCACTGAGAAGGGGACATGACAGCCGACTTGGAGATAATTGAAGAGGTGCGACCTCTCTCAATACATGTATATATATCCATTCATTTCTCTCATTGTTCATCATTGAATTCATTAGCCTTCTTATTCATCTTCAGAGCAGTGCGAGTTTGTGAAGTGCAGATTGAGATCTGAGTATAAGGCAGAAATATTCAAGCAGTTTGTATCACTCAGTCCTGTACTTACATCAGTCTGTGATACTGATTTTTTGGATTACTTATCAGCCTCTATTGTAAAGGAGATTTTTTCATTTGTGAATCAATAATATAAGAGATATTATTGGCTGCGTTTTTCTCCCTCAAGAGGAGGGTTTTCCCAGGGTATCTGCTGTGTATTGTGTCTGATTTTGAATTAAATTTCTGTGCATTAAATCTGATCACTAAATTTAACATTTTGGACAATCATGTTACTAACACATATATCAACTCCCTTATTCAATAAGTACATAACAGGCACATTTGAGTTTTGACAATATAAATGTGATGGATCTTTATTTGTTTCTTTTTCTAAATCATGCATGCTTTGATGGTCAAATCATTTTTTTTAGAGATTCATATTTTTAAGATCGTTGCATAACTGTTTTGAGATTTGTGGTTTAGTTTCCTCCCGAACATTATTGTGATAACAATTATGTGAAATTTATCTTGCAGAATTCATTCATTGGTTATGATGTTCTTCACAAGCTTGCAATTTCTCAGCCTAAACAATATTTACAGGTTGGCATTATTTACAAAATATGTGTTGGGCAGTGCAATCATTGAGCATTTTTTTACCTATTGAAGATAAATGGAAATTTAGAAGAATGCTGAAATATAAGCTTGCTTGTAGTATTCTAAAATTTGAGGGTACTATTTTCATTTTCAGTCCAAATATCCTGAAGGCATACCTCTGGAGACGGTCTTTGTGCACCCTTCAATGATTGGCATGTTGGATTCTGCTGCAGAAGATGCTATTGACAATGGGGGATGGTAAGGGTTAGAAGGCATTCTGATAAAAAACAATCTACTAAGAATAAAAAGTTTAATATTTGTGACTAATATTTTTGTTTACATCTTCTTCTGGTATACAGAATGAGCTTCTGAACTAATTTTTGTTGCCCTTTCTGATTAATCAATTTTTCACCTGGATTATGATTTCTTTCCAAGATCTTCTAGATAACATGTGTAGTTTATCATTGATTCATCTTTACACAAATGTGTTTACCTCCTGCTATATCCATGTCCACTGGTATTTACCTTTTTGCTAAACTGATGGAATTAATCTTTGACAATCTTTCATTGACTAGGAAAAATTCACAGGCAACAGTAAGTGATAAATGATCTTCTCATTTTAGAAAATCCTTGTTACAGGATACCTAAAGGCTTTAGAGAAGCCAATTTTAATTTATTCTAGTAAATTAGATTGCTTAAAGGGGATGTTTTTGAAGTTTTCAGATAAAATAAAAATATGATACCTTCTATTTATAGATTTGTTGGAGTTGTAAAAATGAAATTTAACATCCCATTTCCTACTTGATTATGTGGTGAGGAGAGCGTAACGACTTGTATTAAGAATGCAAAAAGTCCAACTTTACAACCTTTGCGAGATTATGAAGAATTATGCATAGACATTGAACAACAAAACTCTGAACAATCGAAACAGATAATTATATTCCCTTATTATCTAGGTTAAATGGTAGTACTCATATGTAACCGATTGTTTGGGGAAAATTACAAGTAAATAAAACTACGAAGTTCTTAATTCAAAATTATACATGAAAATGAAAATAACAACATTTAAATTAATTTCCAAGTATCAATTGAACTGAGACTCATTCACCAAGATAAATGAGTGGCAGAAAGAAATGGCATTTTTATTGAATTTTTCTTCAGTTTAGCTCTATACAAATCTTTCACCTTGCATTTACAGATTGCCATCTATTAATAAGGATTAAGGTCAGAGCTTCCTGTGAAATAGGAAAGATAAGAATTTATCAGCGACTTTTCCCATTCCACCAAATAAGATAAAGCTATGGTTGGTAGATGAATGAGCAGGAGTAATAGTTATGTATTAGAAAACTCTGCCTCTTACTCTTAAACTGTTGCAATCAATCCAACTTACCAACCTTTACTTAAGTTTGCAGGAACATAGATGTTACAACTCTTAAGGTATTCTTTCCTGTAACACCCATTCCTGGGGACTTTGCTCAGATGCACCTGTTGTGTCTCTCCTCTTCCAAAAGACCAAACAACTACACCCATTAATCAACCATTGTTTTCTTTTCATTTTTGGGTGTTTGATGTTGAGTTCACGGCTTGCTGAGTGTCATTCATAGAAAAATCAATGATGAATCCTCATCTCATATGGATCTTATCTGAGTGATGCCTGCAAGGAGAAGGCAAACTTGTATCTTATTTTAATAGGGACTCAAATATGACCTCCAAAACTTTCATTTCCCACTAAAGGTAAAACTGCTACAGAATTTTGCTAGTTCATTTCCTGTTGCTTGGTTTGCTAATCCTACATATAGCACATTCCTCTATGGATGTTGAAATGTCTGCGCATTTTCTGATAATAGGCATGCCTTCGCAGATTTGCTAATGTCTTGGCCACTAAAAAGTTCCCAACCTATTTTGAAGGTTTAAACTTCTCTCCTGAGCGTGCTTCTCTTGTTCTCTGGTATACCCAGCTTCTCCAAGTTGTAGAGCAGCACTTTCTTAATGTGGTAGTCTTCTTTGGTCACAAATCTGCGGCTTGTGCTACTTGCAATTGTTGATATGCCTCCTTAAAGTCTTCATCTTTTGCTTAATCCTCCCAATATGGTGCCTAAAGATAAAATAAAAATATTGTCTTTCATAAACAAAAGTTCAAGCTGAGATGTGGTGCTTAAAGCTAAAATCAAAGGTAACCTGAGTAACATGTTTGTTAATATGTCAGTGATAACCTTTCTTTTTTAAATTGGTAAATCTGATCAGAAACAAACAGGCTTCCATTCTTCCTGTATGTAGTAAGTGTATTATTTGGCCCGCTTTATTGTGGTGAGTTTGGCCCAGTTTTTTTTGGGTGGAATTTGAAACTGAGTCTATATTGTGGTTAGTGCTCTGCCTTGCCGCTTAATCTAAATTTTTGACATACATCTCCCCAGATGCTTCATGAATGAAATGCTAAAGGTAAAATATGGTCCCCAAAGCTGAAATTGAAGATTAGCTTGGCAACATATTTTCCAATTTGTTAGTAACACCTATCTTGTACATATGACAAAGTAAAAATGTTTGCTGCATTCTGGTTAGTGCTTGTGGATATTTAAGAGGTCGAGTAATGAAACAAAAAGAATATAACAATGGAAAATATATTGTATAAAGATTGACATAGTACACAAGGAAATGAGATGAAAAGGGATATGAAATGAGTGGATAATGAATATAAATATAAGGGAGGGAATGTGAGTGTAGGGATGTCCTCTCAAAGGTAGCTTATATTAGTTAATTAGGACTATAAGAGGTTGATAATTGGCATGGACAATAGTTTCTTTACCAAACAATTAATGCTTCCTTTTCTTAATTGCTTGTGTAAGTGTGTTAAACTCTTTATTGTAAGTGGATAATTTGAAAACATCCATAAAACAGTTTGGAAAGATAACATGCTGGTTTATCTCTTCTAATAATACCACACTTATTTCATGTTGCTTGCATTATTTTCAACCTCAAAGGGAAGATGCACATTAGCGAAAGCTAATATAGGTGCATTGCTCATTTTATGTTTCAACTCTTTAAAAATACATTGCTGATACTTTCTCCTAGTAAAAATCTCAGCACTTGCAGTTATGGAATGCAATGGAGCTATTATTGCAGAGATTCAAGCAATGACCTTACTCAAATTTAGGTTAGTTACCACAAAACTCCCTATCTCTGTCATAGTGGAAGATTTTGGCTGATTGAGAATTTCCTCTATCTTTGTCATTTTGATCCTCAATTTTCCTTCTTCAATGACACAGTCCAAATAATAGGGATTGCTGTTGGAAATATTGTTGTCATTGATGTCAAAGGAAAGTTAAACATATTGCTGCCATCAAAGAAGAGAATGTATGACTTGATATATAATTATCAATGGGAAATTAAATAATTATCACTTGGTAAGGCCAGCCCCATCAAAGCATTTAGATTAACTTAAATAATTATCATTTATGGGGCCGACCCCATTGAGACAGCACTGTTTTAAAGGCAAATTATTATTACTTTAATAAGGCTGACCCTTGCCTTGTTTAGTGCCCCTTTGGAGGAAGAGACGTCACCCTTGATGAATTTCCCCTATTGGGATATTAAAATAAATTAAATAAGTTTTAAATACTGGCCAACCTGCACTTTTGTAGCGCCACCTTGGGGAGATTAAAATAAATTAATTTGTGTTTAAAATGTGAGGCTGACCCCCTTGTGAAGGATCGCCTCCCTTGGGTGAAGAGGCATATGAGTTGTTTAAAATAAAGGTGAGATGGGAGTTGGAAGATAAGCAGAAAAAATGATAAATCAGTCCAATTCAGAGCAGAATTCAGAAGTATAACAGCAGAAATATGAATATGTTATAAGTAGATTTGAATGGAGGAATATATGCAGATTTAAAAAGGGGAATATATGCAGATTTGAAAAGGGGAATATATGCAGATCTGAGAAGGAAAGTATATGAAATGATTGCATTAAATTTGTGAAGATTGCATTATTTACAAGAAGATTTATATGAAGGCAAATCAAGCGATCAACATTCATTGAAGAAGCAATACTCAAGAAGACGAAAGCACGGTTCATTTGGAAGTTGGTGCTTCCCAAAAGAAGAGCTTGGTGTCTCTTGCTAAGTTGGTGCTTAGTAGTGGGGATTGGTGTCTCCAATAGGTTGGTGCCTATAAGTTGTTTGGTGGCGGGGATTGGTGTCTCCAGTGGGTTGGTGCCTACAAATCTATTGTAAGAATGTTTTCTTTTGAGGTTGGATTTGGATAATAGATCCAAGCAGTCCTTTCTCCATGGTTTTCTCCCAAAAGGGTTTCCACATAAATCTTGTGTCTCTTAATTGTTAGATCTCATTTGATTGCTTTCATTGTGGTTGCTTAATTTTAATAAGTAAAACTTTATCTTATATTGATTCATCCTCCCCTCTCAGTATAAGTGTGTGCTCATCAATTACTTGAGAAAATTGAATTTCTTTTCATTGACAACAACTTATTCTTGTTGAAAACTTGCAACACCTAAGTGCAAATGCATTAAACACTCTTCCCATGTTTTGCTACAAATTAAAACATCATCTAGGTTAATAGAATAGTTCCAATACATCATTCATAATTTTCTTCAATGTAGTTAGTGCATTGCATATACTAAAACAAAGTACAAGCGATTCATACAAACTTCATCTTGAATGTTGTTTTCCATACATCCTCATTCACCCTCACTCCTTGGTAGCCAGATTTCAAGTGTAGTTTTATGGAGTACTTGACATGTTGTATGCTATGATATTTCTTCAAAATATTTGTAAAAAATCAGAAATATAGCAGACCACATCGAGGGGATTACCTCCAATAATCATAAAATATGATATGAATTGAATATTTGATGATATGATGATTTGGGAGGAACTTCTCCCCTTTGTTTATAGGTTTAACTATGTAGGGACATATCCCTTCATCCTAATAAAGAGTATTTAAGGTATTAACTAAAAGTAAGGTTGAGGTTAAGCATGCCACGAGTGCTTAACTTATTATACTTAGGAATATATATTATATTCTTAGGAATATATGATATTAGGGTCATGCATTAGATAGAATATTAAGGACCTAACATGCCCCTCCCCTTCAAAAAAGCATTGTCCTCAATGCTTAGTAATTCTGGATGCGTTAGTATGAATTGTTCATCTTCCCATGTGGCATCTTCAATTGGCATATTCTTCTAGTTGAGTAGGAACTCATAGATAGCTCTATTTCATAACTATTTCACTCTTTTCTCAATAATTTTCTCAGATTCTAAAATAAACTTGCCTTCTTTATCTAACTCTAGCAATTCTAACTGAACTGGAATATTGTTACCTATTACTTTCTTTAAACAAGAGACATGGAAGATAGGATGAATTTTGTAAGAGGGTGGAAGTTCTAACTTATAAGCTACACTTCCTATTTGATGGAGAACCTTATAGGGACCATAAAATTTAGGTGCTGTTGATGTGTGTTTTGTGACTGCACCAAACAGTAGAATAAAGTTTCCAACGATACTCTATTCTTTCTTGATCAAAGTATCCAGCATGCTAAGATTGCAAGAAAGTTCATGCGTTCAACTCCAAGGTTCCTTTTATGCAGTGGAATAGATTTAGTTGGTTCGTTGGGATTTGCTGGTATCGCGAGGGGGACTTACGTAATTGTTCGACAATAGGTGACGATCGAAGAGAAAAGGATCTTCAAAAGCTCCGAAAGGTGTATCAATGTAGCACAGATTTCCTAAACTAACCAGAAATGTATTGAATTGAATGGCTGCAGGGATTATAAAATCTATATTCTAATCTAAGTGTGAGATGTGGAGATCAATTTCAGCAAACTTCAGCCAGACTTCGCTTTGCCTCGCTTCGGACAACTTCCACAGAGTTAGTGCAATCTTCAAGGGAGTGGCTAAAAGTATTCAAATTATAACTCAACATAAGGACACCATCACAACGATGCATGACAACATGTGAATCATAATTGAAGTTAGGTTCAAAAAGTTCCAGTTGACCACGCAAGGCAAACCCACCATCAGTAAGCTTGCTAGTGGTATGGATTAGACGAAGCTCGCTTAGATCAAACACCACATTCCACAACTATCATCTACGTACATGAAATAAAATTTACTCTATTTTAAGTTCTACTTTAAAATGCTAAGTGATTCGGAAGGACGAAGAAGCCTTGCTAGCTACTCACAACAAAAGATGAAATCACCATCAATGAAAACTCTTTTTATTATGAGTGTTAACAACAACTTCTTACAAAGCATTCAATGAGAAAGCTTTCCTTCCTCTTCAATCTATGCTATGCAATGAAACTATGCTAACTGTCTCTCTATGCTATGCTATCTCTCTGTATTCTAGTCTCTAATCTAATGATGCACAAATGAGGGGAAATGCCCCTTTTATGGCTGGCCAAGTCCAATGGACAGCTCAAATTACAATCAGATGGATGGCCCAGATCATGCCACCTCAGCCCTAAACAAGATTTACCCTAAAAACCGCCACAAAGAGGAGTGGGGCAATAAATGAGCCAAAAGATTCCCACTCACTCCCAAAATAGCATAGGCAATTAATATCCACCATCATCTTCTAAAAGATCATCATCCAGAAGGGCGTTTCCATTTTCCTTCTCCTTGACCGCAAATTCAACGAATTTGGCCAACATTGCTTCAACTTCTTGAATTGAAATAGGCGGGATGTGATTAAGCTAAAACTCGAGCACCGTAACTGTTTGCCTATGCCGAGTGCAAGATTTCCTCCAAGCAACTAGAGCATCCTGAGTGTTCTGAATAATGCTAGAGAAAGTCGAGGTGTTTTCAAAATCATCCTGAACAAAAGTCCTCACCTCAGAAAAGAAAGGCTCCAATCTATTCTTCAAACCATTTGCAGTCATCTCCTCCAGAGTCAATCTCCTAGCAAAGATAGCCTTAAGTGTGTTCAGGATTCTGTCCAAAATGTTTCCCATAGCCTTCCCGACTCTGACTGAATCAGCCTGTGCCGCATCCAAAAAACCTCGGCTTGTGACCATTGAAGAATACCAACTGGTAAAGTCATACCTATCACCTTCTTGGATCACGCCTCCCTCAACCAAAGTCTGCAATGGCGTATGCATCAAAGCCTTTAGACGAAGAACAACCCTGTTCTGATAGATGTGAGTCCCACTCCAATCCTGATCAATTGTGTCCAAGCGTGCCAAAATGTTAGAGGCCTGCTAATAGGAATGAGCAAGATCTTCCATAAACCTTTCTGTCTCAATGCGAACACTAGCAACCCACTTATCCGCCTCCTGTGCCATCTTCCTCAAGTCCTCCAAACCGCTAACTGATTCTCCCGAAAGCTCGGCTGGAAGCTCAACTGTCGGATTCTCTTGCCCACAAGGATGAGACAAGTGCTGTACATACCCAACCAATGTTTTGTGCTCCTTCAATCTTTTGTATTTGCCTTCGGTTTGGAGCAACCTGTCCTTGAGTGCCTAGTAGGAGTTATTGCACTCTTCGATTATCTGTGCTCCAGTAGGGCGGCCTAAATCCATAGTAGTGATCGCATAATTTTCCGGAACAGCTTCATCTTGATCGCATTCAACCCTCAGTACAACCACGTGAAGTGTGCGAGAGCCATCTTTATCCGTTGAAATCTTTGAGAACTTTCTCGCCTTCTTCTTCTTCTTCGGAGGTGCACTGATTCTACTTAGAAATTCTTCCATCTCAACTGCTGGATCAGTTTTCTCAATGGGATCCTTTCTCATCCCGTCCCTTAGCCAATCAGGCACTGCCTGCTGCAAGTCAGAAATAACAAATGGCCGTTCTTCCCTTGCTTCCTCTTCACGTACTTCTCTATTTTCATTCTGATGAGGCTCATCAACTCCTAATCTGTGAATTTCTTGTCCCGCAGTAACTTCATCTTCTAGAGCTGCATCAATCTCACGCTGGAAGCGAGTATCCGTTGCCGTTTCTTCCTTCTCTTCTTGCGGATTCTCTATTATAGGTGCATTGACACTTCGACTATATGACTCTCTATGGGGTGGCAGATTTATTTCTTGTAACTCCTGTTCTTCATTCAACCTCGCTCTCTGATCTGCAAACAGTGAAACTTCCTACACACTCGGAGAGTGAGTCCTCAATGGCGTATGTGATGCCTCAATTCTTTCAGGCTGCGGCTGGACTGGTTCTTTTCTTCGTGGTTCAAACGCCTGGTTCTTCTTCTTGACTGTGGGCGGCCTATGATCTCCCATTAAATTATAAGTGAGAGGAATTGACCTGCTCTTAAGTCTGTTCACATTCCTCTCGTGAATATTAGGACTGGTATGCATAGGGTATCTAAATCTGTAATCTCTGGCTCCGACCAATCTGGAAGTGGGAGTGGTGTATTCCTCGCTGTCTCATAATCAAACTGCATAACATTCACATCTTCATCAACCTGGTCCGACATAGGAACAATTTCACATTCTCTAATCATGTTCAATGGTATCCTCGAAAACATCCTTCTCACTTCAACATCATCCAACGCACTTGCCCAAAAATCTTCAATGTGCGCCTTATGTCTGAATTCCTCAGACAGTATCCATCTGATATTCCTATGAGGATCATAATATTGCCTATTGGTATGATAAGAGAGGTGGAAAAATTGAAGCTCGTTTTCTGCTTCCTTAGCTACTTGCAATGTAGGACAAACTTCATCTGCATTTCCCATGATGATAGGGAAGTCAAGTCCTCCTTTCTTTTTCTTCTTCTGAATCTTATCGTAGGCAATGAGCTACCTAGATATCTCTAGCATCAAAATTCTGTTTGTGGGGTACTTGGGCAATCTGTAAGGATATGATGAAAACCCCTGCAGCCTAATGTAAGTGAATTTCGGAAATTGGATAAACCAACATCCGTACCTCTCAATTAGCTCTTGTGCTTCCCTTGATACTCTGTGATGAGTTCTCTGCTGAAGCGTCCTTGCTATATGCATCGTGAAGGCATCATTGACTCTTTTGTAGTGAGAAGTGCTTGTCAAGTACAACTGTGGACAAGCTTCATGTATCTTGAATTGTTCAGAACCACACCCAATCGGCTCCTTGTATGATATCCCCCTGTACTTTGTCATTCGAGCCAGCATATAGATGATATATGAACTCATATAAAATGCCTTCGTTCTCCTCAAACTTCTGAGTTGTTCATGCAAATTGTCGTTGATCATCATTGCCCAGTCCACACGTTCTTTGCCTTCTAGCACAACGTTGATATAGTAAAACATCCATGGCTCAAAGATGAATGATTGGGGGCTTCCTCCAACTCTGCTGAGCATCATAATCAGGTCACAATATTCTTGCTTCAAGTCATCTGAAATTATCTGTTTTGGTAGCTTCGTGCGAGTAGGCTTAGGCTTTTTCATCCAAAGAGAGTTTATCATGTCACTGCACCTATCGAATGTAGAAGCATACATTCTTTCAGCTCTTTCTCTCGTCTTGTAAACCATCTTCTCATAGGCAGGAATTCCGAATGCTTCTCCAATAGCTTCAGGCGTGAGGTTGGAAAACAACTTGCCATCAGGTGAAACAATAGTTCTTCGCTCTGAGTTGTAACAATTGGCGCCCTCCATAATCAACTCTGGACATTGAATTGCTGGTGGAAAATCAGCAGCTGCATAAAGTCCACTTTTTACGATATTGTGCGAAGTAACTGATGGGTGATGGCCTCCTATCCCCAACATTCGCTTTCTGAAAGCCTCCAAATTGAAAGAGCCAAGATTTGTATCAGTCAACTTTCCCAACTTCGAAGAAAACTTCGACTCTAGAAGGAATGTCTTGCTCAGCTTCTTGATTAATGTTTGTTTGGACGCATTTGCCTTGCTAGATTCAACATTTGTATCTCTTGCAGTCGCACCTCTATTTGCATCAGCCATTCTGTAGAAATGAAAGATAGTCATTAGAAATTTAACTTAAAAAAATATCACCTCGAGGCTGCCAGCAGATAGAGCGAATTTAAAAATGAAAAGCTTCAGCACTGAATCTTCGAACTTCAAACCTCAACACCCCTTTCAGCAAACTTCAATACTTAGAAATTTTCTGCCTTCTTCAACTCTTCTTCTCAACTTCAAATTTCTTCTTCTTTAGAGCTCAAATTCGCACTTAGCAATTGGATGAAGAAAATGAAAATTTTCACAACTCTTATAACTGAGTCAAATTTTAGAAGAAGGCTAATTCAGGGAAAGTCATTTATGAAATTTTTCCCTCCTCTGGTAGTCACAACACTTGTCACCTGAAATTTGGAATATTTGACCCTCTAGAATTTTGAAAATTTCACCCTCTATCATAGGCGTACTTCATCATAGTTGCATTTTTGAAATTATCCTATGAAAACATTAAATCAAATGCCTTAGGAAAATTTATCCCAAAATGACTTGAGGCATTTATCTTATTTTTTTATCTGCCTTAGAAATTATTTCATCTTCACTCTGGCTTGGAAAAATTATTCCCCCTTAGAAATTTCATCAAAGATCACTTAGGCATCCATCTTCAATTTATAAACCAAGGCATTTTACTTTCAAAAATATTTCTCCCTTTGCCCTAGAAAATTTTATTTCGTCTAGAAAATTTCATCAACCAGGTGCCCACTGTCCACTTTAAAATCTCAGGTAAGGGATGAAAGGTTTCAAAATGATTCCCCTTAGGAAATATCAAAGACCCAAAAAACATTCCCCCTCAGAAAATATTTTTTAGCTATATTATTCATGTGTACACATGTGAAGGAGTACATTTAATTTTTCTACCCTTGAAAAATATTTCTCATTAAGGTTCATTTTCACCCCTTCTCCTTTGGGCATACTTCTTCTCTTTCCTTGGGCGCATATGAGGTGGGGTCAAGGAATTTTTATGACTTAGAAAATTTTCAATTCCTCTTCTAACTTGGGTGCATTTGGGGTCCTATCCTGCCATTTTATCTTCTTTCCTTAGAATATTTCAAACACCTCATTCACAAGATGGGCGCATTTGAGAGGGTCCATTGCAACTTCATTTACCATGCCTTAGACATTTTCTTCACATTCCTGACTTGGGCGCATTTTCATGTGTCTATTGCCAATCTTGATGACTTAGAATATTTTCCAAACCTCTTCCTCTTGAGGGCGCATTTAGGGGGGTTGTCAGGAAATTTTCCTTGCCTTAGAATATTTTGATGCTTCCTCTATGACTTGGGTGCATTTGGCAAGGGGTTAGGCAATTTTCAACGCCTTAGAAGATCTTTCATACCACCTCTTCCATCAAGGGTGCATATTAGGGGGTGGCCTGCCAGTTTAACACTTAGAAAAAATTTCCATCCCAATTCCTAGCTTGGGCGCATTTGCTAGGTGCTCCTACCAATTGTGGGCGCATTTGAGGGTCTGTGGTGCCATTTTCATGACTTCTTTGAGGCCTTCCACAAGCTAGGCGCATTTGGCAAGGGGTCAGGCAATTTTCAACGCCTTAAAAGATCTTTCTCAACTCATCAGTGCTCATGGGCGCATTTGGAGGGTGGTGAAGCCATTTTCATTGCCTTAGAATTTTTTTCCAAACCTCTTCTTCTTGAGGGCGCATTTGAGGTGGGGTCAGGAAATTTTCTTGTGACTTAGCAACTTTTCTCCAGCCTCCTCCATCAAGGGCGCATATGAGGGGGTCCTCAGGAAATTTCAATGCCTCAGAAAGTTTTTAGGCCTCCATGATGCCTAGGGTGCATACAACAAGTGATGCTTCCATTTTTGATGACTTGATCATGTCTGAACACTTAGTCAATTTTGTAACTGGTTTGCCCTAACTTTTTATTTTTAGTAAATCCCTTGATTTTCATACTTCTGCAACTCCGATTGACTTGAAGTTTGCTCCATGAGATCCTCGTAAACTGCTTGACCTGTTCACACTTGCCTCTCGTGCTGGCCTGCTATTTTTAGCCGTGTTCTGGAGGTGACTTAGTATAAATAGTAAGTACTCAGATTCTGCTCAAATTTT
>VDFB02345460.1:0-15965 GCA_007258455.2 Sequoia sempervirens
CTTCCTATACCATTTGCTTTGAGCCATTTTGAGTCCATGATAGGCTACAACCACAAAAAAAATAAAAATTTGTTAACATATATATATATATATATATATATATATATATATATATATATATATATTTAAAACAAACAATTTATTAATTAAATTATTTTGTTAACATATATATTTTTCTAGATTGGAGGATTGAAAAGATTAAGAGAAATGTAAAGAAAATAAATAGTTAAAGTGAAATTATTTGAGTTAAAATTTATTTAAGAAAAACATGTTTTAAAAGCAATTTTTGAGTTTGATCTATAAATGATTAAAGACTTAAATTTTGGTATGAATTAAAATACATTTTTCAACAAAATAAAATTTAATTTATCCTTCTTCATATGGAGTTCTTTTATAAGGGAGTGTAAGGCCACCCATCAATTCTCAATAATACATCTAGGGATCTTTGACGATTGAATGTTTGACATTGTATTGAATGACGGTGTTAATTTTAACCCATGTGATAATGCTTAATTTAAATTTTCTTCTTATGCCATAAGTAATTAATGGAAAGATAAGGAACCATAATGGTCATACTATCAACTAACTTAGGTAAACAAATTCAACCTTAGGAATATTTGTACATAGAAATCAAAGTAAATAGTTGTATATGGAAGGTTACCTTCTATTAATACAGTAAAATGAAAGTAAAAATAGTTATGAAATTACCATCTCTTCTTTTGTGGTAAAGATCTAAATTTTATTGTCAAACTATCAATTTGTTTTGATGCCTAATTTAATATATTATAAAAGTCGTCCTTTACTCCAGGGTTACTAGTCATTATATATATATATATATATATATATATATATATTACACATATAAATAGAGGTATTCAACCGTTTAAATAGAAATAGAGCTTGTATTGTGAATAGATTAAGATAAAGGCAATTGGTCAAATTGGGGATCATTAGAGTATTTGTAGAATGCTAGTGAGTTGCATTAAGGATAGGTAAGTAATTAATTTAGTTATATAGTTGAATGGTTACATGGGATTTAGAATTTGTTTCATTGCTAAGTTTAAATGTGTAAGGCCCCTCCCTTCAAATTATTGTCACAACCCCATTTAATTCTAAACTTAAGCTATTCTATTATTTAGGTTGAGTGTATGCCATTAAGATGATAATGACTGAGTCAAGTGTAGTTATAATATCTATGCATGTTGTTAGTAATGATAAATTTCTTAGTGTTAATCAGTTGATTAGTTAAGCTTGCAATAATCATTTAAATGATTCAATACTTGTTATCAGGTACATAGTGTTCATGACTAGGTGTTACATTGAGATAATTAACAATGCAATAATGACTCAATAGGTGTTGATATCTACAACTATTTTATAATAAAATGGCCTTAGTGTACAAGTCATCTAGAATATATTGAAAGTTGAGTTAAAGTGTTCTTTAGGATTTGACAAAATTACAATAAACGTATTATGGAAGTTCCTATGTGTAGTTGTATGTGTTGTCTTCAATATACATTAGAATTATTTGAATATCATGATATTTGCGCTAAAGTGTGTTGTTAGTAGATCTAATTCATTCTTGTTCATTTTGAATTTCTATTGACTCATGCATTCTATGTGAGACATCATTATAAATCAAATTGTAAAGTTTATTTATGACTATTCTTCTTAAATGAGTATGCAAAGACTGACAAAATGTAATAGGAAATTCAATCAAGGATAATAAGATACACAACAAGTGTCATTGCGATATGAGGAGCATCTAACATGTATACATATAACCAAAGAATAGTAAAAGAGTATATAATTCACACGTTATATTTATAGTAAAGTAACAATAAGCATACTAGGTGATAACACAATGCGCAATGAGTAATGAAGATCACATTAAGTTATTATGTATGAGAATGTATGGATAAGGTGTGGTACTATTAAAAGTAAAATGTTACATGGGAATTAACAAAAAGTAGAACTCCAAAAGAAAGAGTTGATGTTGATTTAGACATCCACTATACAAAGGAGTTCCTTGAAGCTTATAATAAAAATGTGAAAAAAGGGGGGAAACTATTTTTAGGAGTATGTGAGAAACATATATATCAAAAAGTAGCATGCAAATCAATTATGGCCTTGTTGGGCACACAAATGTATGTTGGACCCACAAGATGATATCAAAGAATAAGAGATAATCTGAATAGTTAGGACTATTTGCAGTTATGTGGCAGTTATTTGTGTTGTGATGTTGTTGGTTGTAAGTGATTGTCTTCTATATTATTAATGTTTTTGTCTCAAGTATATATGGCATCCATTTTCATGTTGTCTTATCATGGAAATATAGCCATGTTTGTGCAATCATAACCCTAATTTTTCATGATGAAGGGTTAGTGCATTTTGATCCATGTCATGTTTTTTGTTTCATGTTATGGTCTATATTTGGAGTCTTTAGATTCTTGCTATACTTACAAGAGGTACATGTCCCCAACTAGAGACATAATTGTGAATCTTAGAAAAATGAAATCTACTTGTGTCTTAACTCATGATGTGTTGTTTCTCTATATTTCCCTCCCTTTATGTCAAAAGGTTGGATATTCATTATAAAATCATGAAAAACCTAAGTATTCTAAGAGTTCTTGATTTTGGAAGGTTTCCCTTTGTATTTCAAAGCTATGATCAAGTTTTGAAATTCATTCAAGTTACTGGCAATGATGCTAAAGGATATTAAAGGGGACCAATATAAAAATGAAAATATTGTAATAAAATTCTCAAAGGTTTTAAAGTGTTCAAGGGGGTCCAAAATTAAAACGTAGTAGTTATTTTAATAATTTTTGAATGTAAAGCACCAAACGAAAGGAAACTAACATGATTATTCTAGTCACCTACTTGAATGGAGTCACCATGAGTGTGATGTGTTTTCTAAGTTACTAGATGTACCTGATGCATTTGGTGCATCCATCTTGAACTATTTTTTAGTGGAATTATTCTTGGGCCATGGATTTTGAGGTGCCATAATGTTGTATTTAGGTTTTTTTCCTTGATTGTTTATGTAACATTTCTGGTTTATTTTTGAGAAAAGGTTGGTTTCTATCTATTGTTTCTAGATGCTTATGGGTGCTAGAGCTATGAATGATTATCAAAAATTCCTCTCCAAACCATTTTGAGTAGCTTATTCATGATTCTCTAGGGAATTGTAAATATTTATATATGACATATGTATTTGAATGTCTCCATGAACACATGTAGATATTCAAGGAGTTTTTTCATCTATGGTTTCTCTTACCGCACTCCTTGGTATGGTTGTTTAATGTAAACTTGGTAAACATAAAAAAATTATAATTCTATTGGCTTCTTGTGTATTTCAAATGGATCTATGTAGTGTATTGATGGATGATTAATTAATATGCTTTGTACTTTGATGCAAACATTTTGGTGTGTGTAAATACACAACTATCACCTCTTATTTTTCCAATTTTTTGTCCATTATGACAACTATGACTTTGTACTCAATGAATATGCACTAGTCTTAGAAACACTTTACCAATCAAACTATTTAATTAGTAGTTTAGGAGTGAAAATAAATTATGTACATTTGTGATTCAATGCTATTAATAGGGATAAATATTATGTGAGCCATGTTTTTTTATATTTTTATTAGTTGTGTATAGGTTTTATGCAACTTTTTATACCTAAATTATTGGAAAAATTAGGCGCCAATTATCTAATTCGAGTATATTTGTTGATTGTTGTTTTGGTTTTACTTTTGTTTGATTTGAATGCTTGTTAAGGCATACCTTTAGGAAGGCCCTCTTGATTCTAAGTTGAGATCAAAGTGTAGGAGTCATATTGGTTGATGTAAGATGACTCTTTGACTTGGGATGCTCCTACATTATAAGACTAACACCATCGCTAAGGGAATGGTATCCTTGGAAATCTCTTTGATATCAAAAAATGAAAACATAAACCTATAGATGATAAGAAATTGTATACCATATTTTGAATTCAAACACCTAATAGAACTTATATACTTAAAATATCATGTCAACTCATACAAAGTTGGAGAAAAAGGATATAATAGATTTAATGTTAGATAATTACAAAGATGTATTGGAATGGTTTTATGAAGATATCAAAACCTTCAATCCAATTAATAATGACCCCTACTATATAATTAATATTGGAAGTAAAACCATTCAAACAAAACTAAACACCCATTAATGTGGGGTGATCCCACAATAGTGGTTTACAATTTTTGGCCAAATTGGACTTTGAACAGATTTTTTTTAACTAAATCTTCACTTTGGGCACCTATAGTTGCTAAACCATTAGGAATTTGAAGATGATGAAAACTAGTGATTTGTGACATTTTGTCTATAGATTCTAAATATATATATTTTTAAATTTTTGGAATAATATTGTATTTTTTTTTTCCATCTCCTTTGAAAACTAGCTTTTAACAGTAAACACCATTTTTAAAGAGTGATGTTCACCGTAAACAACATAACTTTTTTTTTCTATGAGGGATAAAATTCTATTTTTTTTGAATTTAGCTTTGTAACTACAATATCTAGCACGTTTGTTTGGTTTCATAATGTTTTATTAAACATTTTTTTCTTAATTAAGTTTTGAAGTCAAACCAATTACAATTTAGACATAGGCGGACTGTATACAACATAATTTATTTGTATGTATTGAAATTCAATTTTTTTTACTGGATATCAATACCTAGCACAAACATATTTTTTAGATATTTTTTTGATAATCTACTATTTTTCCACATGTGCAGAATAGAGAGCTTGATTTTCAGTGAAAAAACTATGTTTAATTAAACTAAAAAAAATACATAATAAAATCAAAATATATTAAAATTATATTCAATGGATAACTCGTTTCAAGGACTACCATCATCTAGTTGGGCCTATGGAGTTTCCTCCATTTTCATCCTCAACCTGAGCTTGGAAACACAAAATTTTGCAGTAAAATGAGAGAGGAGGGGGAGAAGGGCAAAAAAGGGAGGTTTGAGCGAACCCCCCAAGACCCATTTGAGTGAAGGGGGTTTCTTGAACCCCCTTTTTGATATTTTGTTTTCATTAAAAAAAATGTGCCAAAAAAGGATGACATCACAAAGGGGTTCGCTTGAAGGGGGGGATCGAGCGAACCCCTTTTTGGGTTCATGTGAACCCCCCCTTCGAGTGAACCCCTAAAAACCTGGAAATGTTTCCTTTGGAGCATTTTTGCAATTTTCCTTCATGAAGGGAATTGTAAACCAGTATTGTGGGGTCATCTTATGCAATATCAAAATCCTTGATTGAACGAAAGGTACAAAGTCTTCTATCATCAAAAATCAATTTTCCTATTAGACATTATACTTGGGTAGCTAATCTAGGTAGTGTAAAATAAAAACGGGGAAATAAGACTATTATTGACTTTAGTATCTCAAATTTAAGCTTTATAAAAAGACAATTATCTTGTATCTTCTCTTGATGAAGTCTTACAAATAGTGAATGGTTCATAGATGATGTCCTCATTGATTTTTTCAGGATATAAGAATGTCTTATTAAATAGGGGATACATAATTAAAATGACCTTTACAACTAGATGGGGAGCCTCTACTTACAAGAGAATACCATTTGTTTGATTAATGTAGGGCTTTGTTTTTGATGCACTATGGACACACAATTTTGTAGGCTAATTGGGGAATTTCTAATACTTTTAATGGATGAATTAATAGTATTTTTCAAATATATGTATAAGCATTACCTTGATTGTGCTAGATTCTATAATGTTATAGGTATTATGATCTTGAGCACTAAATACTAAGAAAATTATCTTTGAAGTAACAAAGGATAAGTTGCTTGATCATATAATAGTGCAAGAAGATAGGTCACATTATGATTGCCATCCCTTCCTCTCATATTAGTAGTGTTATTCCGTCTTTGCTTTATAGTGTTTCCTTTCATCCTTTTAGTATCATATATTTGCCTCTCTTTCATCCCATCCACTTTATACTCTCTCCATTTTTTTCTAATGCCACCCACCACCACTTTACCCATCTCAACCCTTATGCACTTTTAAAAAATATAAATCTTAGGTAGAAAAGAAAATCAATTCCACGCCTAGCAAGAAAGATGCAATTACTTATTATTTGGTATTTCATACACCCCTTGCATTTGAAATTGTGACCCATGTACTATCCATTAGTTTTTGACACCTCAATTTGAATTATATCACAGTAAAGGCGACCTTGATATGCACAAACTTTTAATGCATCATTCTTAGACCATGATTATGATGACAAGATCTTGGCTAAGATATTTCTTCTCACCCTTAAGGAATGTTATTAAATGGTTCTAATCCTCATCTTGGCTCTATCCATACTTTCAATTAGCTAGCTACAACTTTCCTTCATCACTTTTGAGTGAATATGGGCTTGAAAACTATTCTTAGATTTATTTGAATATGCACAAGGGTCTAATCAGTGAATCAATAAGTATGCCATCATATTTTAATTTCTTTATAGTAAAATGACCTAAACACTTGAAGATAAATTGCAAACTATCTTTGTTAAGGGATTATTACCTCCTACATGAGACAACACATATTTGAACAACTTTATATACATCTTTCATAGACCTTTTGCACTTGTGTCAAGAATGTTTTCAAACTCAAATTAATTGGATATATTTTTGAGCATTTGTCACTGTCTATCTACATTAAGTTTCTAGCTAAGTATCATTGTTTTATTTATCTATTTTTCTACCTTTATTTAATATTTTTTTATAAACTATTACTAAAAAGAACTTTATATTTAAATATGCTATTTCTTAATTATTTTAACTTTAAGATATTCACCTCATCATTATAATCTTGAATAATATATAAATTTATTTTTTCTTTCAACTATAATTTTTTTAATAAAAATAGATAATTAATAAATATTGATTATTGCAAAATAATAGATATCTTAAATACATCTATTTAAAAATCTTAAAGATATTAGTGTTGAGTCATTTTATTTAATTTACCTAAGAATTATTTTGTAATATTTTTTTGATTGGTAACACAAGAATTTTTATTCTAGTTCGAGGTGGACTAACGTCCACAAGCATGAAGACATGAGCATGAATGCCATAGCTATAAGAATTATTTCGTAATATTTTTTTGATTGGTAACACAAGAATTTTTATTCTAGTTCAAGGTGGGCTAAAGTCCACAAGCATGAAGACATGAGCATGAATGCCATAGCTACGGCCACATTCACTAGCGAAAGTTTGAACCTTAATGACTACAACAACAATTCTATGATTTAACCATTACACCATATTATGCACTACTTATAATAATTTTATTTACTTATAAAAAAATATTTTATTTACTTAAAAGATTATTTTAAATAATTTTATTTACTTATAAAGAATTATTTAGTTTAAAATTATTTGAAACTTATTTTATTTACTTCTAGAACTGTCAAATTGTTAGGGTTACATTATGGTAGGTTAATAATTGTAAAGAAGGTTGACGTCTTGAATATCAAATCAAACTTGAACATTTTTTTTTATATTGAACAAAGCAATAAGAAATTATAAGAATGAAACTAGGAGAAGTAGCTGAAGTATATATAACCAGCCACAAAGACAACAAGGCTATTAAAAATCCAACTTAGAATAAAGAAGAAAATGACATTTGTTTTAGAAAGCCATTTTATGATACCTAAAAATACAGTCTTAAATTGAGATTATCAAACGAAATACAAACATTTTTTTAATAAAAACTATAGGTCCAGACAGCTCTCTGCTACGAGGAATGATGCTCTTTCAGTACGTCGATCAAATAATTAAGAGAAGATATTTAAAGCCTTAATTTCCTTTACATGTTATTAATTTCAAGCCTGGTAAACCAATGAATATGACTAATGTTGTACTGAGAAACACCACCTCGACGGGTCGGTTGAAATCCTAATGAGGTGGTAGGCAACAAATGTCAGGGCTTTGCATCCAAAGCATATATTCGAAGGAACTTGGGGGGTTTCTTGTCAGACGTATATAAACACCGATTGATTTGCTGATGAAGAGAATTTAAAGAGGCAATAACTCACTTCACGAAGACTTGTCGTGCAGGGTAGTGTAACGGATGGGTCCTGGTTTTTATGAAAAGAAAACTATCATTCATTCTTGGGATTGACTTCCATTATAAGCTCAGTTGGGAAACTGTAGAGCGAAAAGAATAGTGAAAGAATACAAATAACTCACTTCAGAAGACTTGTCGTGGGGTCATTGATATAGTGAAAGAATACAAATATCTTGGGATTGACTTCCATTATAAGCTCAGTTGGGAAACCTGTAGAACGAAAAGGATACAGGGAGGTTGGAAAGCCTATTATTTGCTCCAAAATAGGTGTAGAAAAGCTGAACTTTGGGATTGGAAAACCAAGAAAACCCTTTTTGGTTTACTTGTCACGCCGGTTGTGCTTTATGGGTGCGAAGTGTGGGGAAGCAACACATCAAAGTGCAGTTGGAGACAGATAGAAAGAATCCAGAAACACCTAATAACAAATAATCTCAAAGTTAAAGCTACTGTTCCTTATGAAATCCTGCTAGCTGAGGCGGGAGCTTTTCCTTTGGAAGCTTCAGCGATAACCCGGTTGTTAAGTTATCTAAAAAAGGTTGAAAACATGGATAACCACCGGTGGCCCAAAACGGTTATGGAGGAGATTCTAGTCCGAAGAAAGAAAACATGGATGAAACAGAACATCAAGTGGCTGAACAAGTGGAACATCAAATTACATGAGTGTCCTGACACCAACAGTGAAATAAAAATCTATGTGAAGGAAAAATTCAGGACTGCCATGTGGTCAAATCAGATCGGACGAAAAAAAGCATATTACATCAAAGAGTTTAACCCAGCTAAGGAACATGGTGAAAAACCATATTTAGGTGCAACTATTAAAGGGAAAGCGAGGCTATTAATTGCTCAATTGAGAACGGGGTCCCACCATCTTAGATGTGAGACTGGTAGGTGGAAGACTCCTAAGGAAACTTGGGAAGAAAGAACGTGCTTATTTTGTAATAAGGGAGTGGTGGAAACGGAGTGGCACTTCGTCATGGAATGCACAGCGTACGAAAATATCCGTAATCAGTACTCAAGTATTTCAGATGTGGGCAATATGCAGCAGTTATTTGAGGAGGATAAGATAAATCAGACGGCTAGCCTCCTAGTCAAAATTAATAGCAGGAGATCTGATCTGGAGAAGAGTCTGGAGACAAACTAAGTTGTTGAGTGTCTCGGTCCCATAGGCTGTTTAGTCTCGTGGACGTCATTAAAATCTTTCATTCATTCATTCAGGGTAGATGGGAAGACAGGCTTGCATTAAATACAGGGTTGCAATTGAAAGAAATCCCAGGAGCCCACAGCAGAATTTGTATTATTGTCTGGAGGAAGATAAGGAAAAGATCAAAGAACGTTTAATGATCTTCCATGTTATGGATAGTACATGGGAATGCCATATTTGGAATGAGGGGTTTGGAAAATAGCAAGCAGGATTTTTGAAATTTATGGGGATTATGAAATGGCTGAAGGATTCAGGCTTATGCTGGGTGTAGCGTTTCTTTTATCTGTTTCGCTGGCTCTGTCTAGTTCTAGCTGTTTGAATAATGATAATGTTACAGTGAAACATGGAAGCAGCAGGGGTGGGAAGAGGAGAATGTCCATGCTCTATGAGCAGTTGAAGGCCATTAACAAGCCTGCCATTAGAAGCATACAGGTGAAGCCTGCCATTATTGTCCATGTCTCT
Organism: Sequoia sempervirens; assembly: GCA_007258455.2. Classification (NCBI taxonomy): domain Eukaryota; kingdom Viridiplantae; phylum Streptophyta; class Pinopsida; order Cupressales; family Cupressaceae; genus Sequoia; species Sequoia sempervirens. The sequence continues at coordinate 9,785 of VDFB02345460.1, forward strand.
TATAAGTTATTTAATCTCCTCTTATGCTGATGATTAACTGTCTGGGATGTGGTGAATGCAGAGCCCTGATGGAGATGTTATTGACTGCATTGCTTTTCATCAACAGCCAGGACTGTACCATCCGTTTCTGAGAAACCGCAAATTTCAGGTCAGGTTTCTTTAGATACAGAGTGAGAGAAAAAGATATTTTATTGGCAAGGTAGCAAGATTATGAATACCAGAATGAAGCTTGGTGATTTTATTCTTGTGAAAAGATGAGTGAAAAAACAGTCAAGATTCAGCAGAGGGGTAAATTAGACTTTTCTTGAATTTTGTTTGTAGGATATCCCAACTAGGCCTTCTAGTATTCAAGCCAGGGCTAATAGAAGCTTGCAATCAGGACCTGTCCATGATTTTCAAACATGGCATCTAACAGGACTAAGTTGCCCTCATGGAACAGTTCCTGTTAGAAGGACTACTGTGGATGATCTAATGCGTGCTGCGTCTCCTGAGAAATATGGCAAAAAGTCTAAGAAAACAAGATTGTGGGTGTCTCAAAAACCCAGTGTGACAGATGGGAATGGGCATGAGGTATTGTAGGTATTCTGCAAGTTTATACGCCAATAATAACACATACAAACCCAAAATGAATATATACTGGTAGTGTTTATTTTTTTGTTCTTCCCAGGTTGTCATAGCCTTTGTGTGAGGATGATAAGTACTGAATATACTGTATGATTTTGTTCTGAAAATGTTCCTGTTTTTCTTTTGTTTGCTTTTGGCATGCAGCATGCAATAGCCTTTGTAAAAGGAGGAGAATACTATGGTGCAAAAGCAAGTATAAATGTTTGGGAACCCCACATAGAAGCCCCTGGCGAATTCAGCTTGTCTCAGATGTGGGTTCTCTCTGGGTCATTTGATGGCTCTGATCTTAACAGCATTGAAGCAGGCTGGCAGGTGGGTGTATTGCTGACACATGGGTGCTATATATTCTATATTTGCACACCCCGTGGATCATGTAAATCATTAAGTTATTGTATTGAAATATTCTGTGGTTGCATTGATCATCAACAGGTAAGCCCAGAGCTGTATGGAGACAACATGCCCAGGCTCTTTACTTACTGGACGGTTGGTATTCTGTAGAAATGTATTACTGTGGTTTGGCAAGCTCTGTACAGGCAACTGAGATTGTGTAGTCTTGATAAGACAACTCAAAAATTCTTTTCCATTTATTTTAATTTAGCTTTGCTTATTTATCTGAAATGGCTCTTGCAGAGTGATTCTTACCAGGAGACAGGATGTTACAACCTGCTGTGTTCAGGTTTCATCCAAACCAGCGGGAGAGTAGCTATTGGGGCTGCTATAAGTCCAGTTTCCTCTTTCAATGGTCCACAATATGATATCACCATACTTGTTTGGAAGGTCAGAAACTATGCCACATAAGTTGCTGCAATTGGGTTCATTCTATTTTGTTGTCGAATCAATTATAGCAATAGGTCACAAAGTATACATAAAATTGCAAGATGTTTGGTTTTAGATGATACAGATTGTATTTCAAATGCTGTCATAACAATTACCATTATTCTAATGCAATGATAGTCTTAGTTACGTTGACAAACATTTCAGAAAGTTAAATAGATAAAAATGAGATGTTTGTGTAAGCATTTATAAAAATAGAGCTATGTATATGGGCATCGATTATACTGGATTCCCAAGAAACATTTATACAAAGGCAAAAAGCTTGAGAACTCATGGCAAGTCTCTGCTTATGTTTTAGTTCTTAATGTTTATCATAACTACTACCGTTATACCTATCAAACTATTAATATTACGTAGATAACGTTATCATAACTGCAACCATCAACCATCACCTCCTATGAAACTATTAATGTTACCTACGTAGAAAATGTCATCATAACTGCTACTATTACTCCCAATGATACTATTAATGTTATTTACGCTGATAATGTCATACAGTTTATGTAATCATGGTTTTTTTTGGTTGTCTTTATGGCTGGTTTATCGGTTTGTAAAATGGTCTTTATGTTATGTAATATTGTCTACCTTATGTGCCTTTGTGACTGGTTATTGAATGTATAGCCATGCACTTCAGCTATGCTTCATAGCTTCTTCCTTGTAATTTATTTATTGTTTTGTTCAATATAAAAGAAAAAAATGTTATTTACGTTGATAAGCATCCGATCCAATGAATGGAGATTGAAGTGAAACTGTGAAAATGAAGACCATGTTGACAGTCATGGGCGACTATTTTTTATGTTTTCTGTCTTGGCTGTCTATTTATGCAACAGATATGCAATAAACCTTGGCCATGGCTGGCCTTAGAAACTCAACCTTTTGCCATATGTTGCTCTAAATGTTAAATCCATGTAGCAATTTAAGCTATGTCAGAATGAAAGGGGAGTCAGAGATTCACAGCTCTGTTGAAATTTTAGCCCAGGACTTTGATCCCAAGTCTAATTTGGGATTGACAAAGGTTTTAGTGCATATGATACCTTACAAGCCTTGATTCACAATTATCAGTCACTTATGACAAACACTCTCATTGTTTTTTTATTTCTATTATAATTCTAATAAGTGGATGCTTAAAAAAATCTAAGGTTAGATTCTATATTTGTTATAAACTGAAGTTTGTGATTGGATGTTTTATGTGTTTTTGGGGCAGGATCCTAAGGAGGGGAACTGGTGGATGGAGCTTGGAGATGGTACATTGGTGGGATACTGGCCTTCTAGTCTTTTCACCCACTTATCAGACCATGCAACCACTGTTGAATGGGGTGGTGAGATTGTGAACACTCAGCAAAATGGAGATCACACCTCAACACAAATGGGAAGTGGCCATTTTGCAAACGAGGGATTTACAAGAGCAAGTTATTTCAGGAATTTACAGGTGGTGGATGAATATAACAGTTTGCAAGATATAGATTCTGTCTCCACTTTAGCAGAAGACTCTGACTGTTACAACATTCAGAGTTCTGTCAGTGTTGATTGGGGCACTCACTTCTATTTTGGAGGACCGGGGCAGAATTCTAAATGTCCATAGAAGTATATACTAGTTCCTCTAAACAGATGCATTCAATGTCTTTTTTTTGGGTTCTAACTCTATATTATTTACTAATTCGTTTAACAAACTGAATTAGTAAATAATATTACAGGGATGGTATGATTAAATCATATAGAAAACCAGTGATAGCAAACATGGGGCTAAAATGTTCTCATGGATAGGTCAAGCATATGTATGTTCTATAATCTATTAAGGACATTGCATTCTCTCGAGTCTATGGCCGAAGGGAAATGATATGTTCTATGCGACTTACTGATCAATATATGGTATACATTACTTGAAATTTTATTGCTCGTGGGTTGAAACTTTTTGTTGGATATTTAATTGTTTTTAAGTGTATAAAGAAGTGGGTTGAATCATTATTTTTGTTAAATTATTTAAATGTCTTTATAATATAAAATTATGTTCATCGTTTAAGTGTATAAAGAAAAAATATATGATTTTGAGGGTTGACAATAATGAGTTTATATTGTGGAGACATTTAAATAATTTAATCAAAACATATTTGAACAATAAAATTAGTATAATGTAATATAATGAAATTGTAAAGAAGAATTAAGGGATTGTAAGGGTTGACAACAATGAGGAGAATTAAACATTGTGGAGGCATTCAAATAAATTTAAAAGAAAAAGGGATTTGAAGAACATAGTGGCTATAAAGTTATCTTAAATGTGTAGATAAGAATTGTATGATTGTGATGTTGGGAACAAATAGCACAACTCTACAATTATGGAGATGTTGAATAAACTGAACCAAAATATGTTTTAAAGCAGTCAATATAATGCGATTATAAAATTATCTCAAGTGTGTAAAGAATTCTTTGATCTTGCGCATGAGTTGGCAACAAGGAGCACAACTCTACATTGTGGAGACACTTAAATAATTAAATAAAAAATGGTTTGTAAGACTTGCTCAATATAATGTGATTATGACATTGATGTGTTTAATTTAGTTTAGTATACAATATTAATGTAAAACTTTGAAACGACTAGGTCTTGGTGTAGTTAGTAAAAAGTTAAAAGAGATTATTTAGAGTTTTGTTTAATATAATTGTAGTTGTGGTTGATAGATCGCTATAATTTGTTCATAGGAGTTGATTTTAGAGTTTATAATCTTCTTGGACATGTCCATAATTTTTTTGAAGTTATACTTTCATATTCCAAGTCTTTAGAATGACATATAATAATCAATTTCTTGCCTTTTCCTTCACTAATCATGCAAACAAGCATACAACAATATAGAGGAGCCTAACTAACAAATATATCCTGCCAAATGCTATCACAATATAGTCTCAATGTAACACCTCATCAATAAACAATGATCTAAAGTGCTGTAATGATTAACATCACATAAGTGGAGTGTGTTTGGATCAATAAAATATATTTTTTATTGTTGACACAATTTGTATATATTTAATATAGACAAATAAATTGGAAGCAATTTGGAAATTAATGTTCTATTAGTTACATTAAAAGAATATTAATCACTAAATTAATATTCTATGGTAAATATTACTAGTATAGATTATCTTAAATACATCTATCTAAAAAAATATGTTTAGAGATACCAATCTTGAAATACCTATCTATCATAAATAACAATTTCAATATAGGTTCCTAAGACATATTAGTCTTAGGGTCTTTGTCTTAGGGTCTTTTAAATAGATGTATGTAAAGTAATTGCTGAATGATTTTTGGATTGAATTTTGTGATAATTTTTTGCATCAACGTTTCAGATCATACTCTGTGATCCATCATCGGGATGAGAGAAGAGCACAAGGATTAGAATTTAGTCTAGTTTTTATATTTAGTCTAGTGATAAAGTAAATTAATTTTATTAATGTTATTATATTCTTATAATAATTAGATGTGACAATAAATTATTAATAATTAATTATTTGTACTTTCTTAAGTTTTATAAGGTACATCATCTTTTTGTAGAGGAAAGGTATTATATGAGAGAATGTTTGTTATAATATTATAATAATAAAAATTGTGTACATTAATCACACTTTTTATCATTTGATTTCTCACTACTCATTAATGATCTTATAATTTATTTTTCATTGAATAAAGACATTTATTTTTACATTTATGTCTCGGCTGACTTCTTGACAGTTTTTTTTTTTGTTATTTTAGATTGTTATAGATCTAAGAGTGGCGTTTGTTGCATATATTGGTTATTTTGGAAGTGCAAAAGAACAAGGACTCACTCCATTCTTTGACTCTTAAAAAAACTCGCCCTTGCAAAGATATAAGATAGACTTTAAAGATTATGGTTGCTTGATTGGCATGCATTTTATCACTAAAAATATATATGATAGGCTCAATTAAGTTGATTATTGGTGATGGGATCATAGTTTGATTGAGATTTTATTGTTTATTATAATTATTATAGAATTGAGAAATTGATAGAATTTGGTTATGGAAATTGAGTATAATTTGTTGAGTAATTGAGTTGAATTTTTTTTCAGTAATGATAGTTATATGGCATCGTTTTGTTTTGTGTGATGGTTATAGATTATACATTTCATTGTATTTATATTATATTTTTATTTTGTATTGGTTATTTTTATGTAAAAATGATTGTTTTTTATTTGATTTGTCATTGCAAAACTTTCCTGTTTCACATTTATTTTTGTTTATTTAAATTTTTATTAGTTTCATTTTGTGGTCAACAATGTAATATTTTTTATGCTTTGAACAAGGCAATAGTTATAGTTCAAGCAAGAAAGATATGTTGACGAGAAAGAAAGTGGTAAGAGTCATGAAATATATGATTTTCTTGTATTTAAAAAGTGGTGTATTTTGTGGATTGTGTGATCCACACACCAAAAGTATTTCAAAGTCAAAAGTGATGAGAGAGACTTGAGGCACATGATAAAGCACTATTGTCATTTTTTTAAAATGACAAAAGTGGTCTCTTTAGTGGATTGCTCAACCAACCATTGACACACCTAAAAAAAACTTGAAGGAAAAAAGTGGTGTTCCTTTAGAGATTCATACACCAAAAAATTAAAGCATTAAAACTTGAAAAGTGAAAAAAATGATGTCCCTTTGGTGGATCATGCAACACACCATTAATACGCTAAAAAAGATCAACGTCAAATAGTGGCATGC
>VDFB02345461.1:0-59737 GCA_007258455.2 Sequoia sempervirens
TGAAAGTGATCACATTATTATTATTGCTCTCTATGTTGACGATATGTTGTTCATAGGAAATAGTAAGTTAATGATTTATGATCTAAAATCTCAATTGTCTGCAAAGTTTGAAATGAAAGATCTTGTTGTAGCTAGGTATATTCTGAGAATGGAAATAACCAAGGACATGAAGAGTAGAAAACTTTGGCTTAGTTAGAGTAAGTATATTAATACTGTTCTGGAGAGATTTTGTATGAATGATTGCAAGCAGTTAGTTGTTCCAGTTTTGTAGGGAACAAAGCTATCTGTTGAAGACTATCCAAAATCTCCTACTAAGATAGAGGACATGACCAGAGTGCCTTATGCTAGTGCAGTTGGCAGTTTAATGTATGCAATGGTTTGTACAAGGCCAGACATTGCCCAAGTAGTGGGAGTACTTAGTTGCTATATTGTAAATCCTGGAAGGACACATCGGGATGTTGTGAAAAGAGTGTTTAGATATCTGAAGGGCACTTTAGAATATTCTTTGTGTTACCATGGAAATTTGGTTGAATCACAAAGGACTCTCAACATTTGAGGCTATGTGGATTTTGATTGGGTAGGTGACATTGACAGCAAAAGATCCACTAGTGGATATATTTTCATGATGAATGGTGGTGCAGTTAGTTGGATGAGTAAGCGGTAGGCTATAGTCGCTTTGTCCACTATAGAGGTAGAATACATGACAGCAACACACGCCTGTAAAGAAGCAATCTGGTTAAAATGTTTGTGTTCTAACATTGGGTTTGATGCAGGGATAATTACAATATACTGTGATAGTCAGAGTGCTATTTGTTTGGAAAAAAATCCTACTTTCCATGCCAGGATGAAACATATTGATGTGCAGTATCATTTTGTGCGAGATATGGTGGAGGATGGAAAGGTCTCTTTAGAAAAAGTGGATACTTTGGAAAATGTTGCAGATGATTTAATGAATCTAGTGAGCACAAACAAGTTTAGGTGGTGTGCTAGTTTGATGGGCCTTAATGCCCATGAATTTCAGTAGTTTTGTTGTGCTTGGGGAGTGTCGATAAGATCTTCATCAAGTGGGAGATTGTTGAAAAAATTTCCTCAGTCTTACTCGCATGAAACTCCTAAAAGAACAAAGTTGGTGAGACCCTCTGGAAGTCTTACCGACCAACAACAGTATTCTAATCCTTTGAAGTGCTCAGGTCGCCGAGACTTTGGTTATGTCTTGCCGACCGGAGTCATCGGCAAGACATGTTGATCACTATGAAGATTCCTAACTCTTTTCGCTAGAGCAATTCTCTTGCTGACAGGTTGATGTCTAATGGTTATTGAGGACTTGTGGTGATAGAAGTCATTGGGGAGAGGCTTGAACATTTGGAATAACTCATCCCGACAGTGTATGTCTCGCCGACGGTTATTCACAAGGATGTCATTGGGGAGAGTCTTGGCTGATAGGTTTACATTCAGTAAGAACTCTTGCTGATGGATGTGGTCTCACTAATAGGCTGGTGCATTCGATATAACCTCTTGGTGATAGCGTTGCTCTCTCTGACTATTCTATGCTCGGTATGATGTCTCACCGATAGCGATGGTCTTGCCAATAGAGCTACATGAGTTAAACGTCAGTGTGAAGTCTTAGCGATAAGGTTTCTCTCACTGATAGGCAGGTGCTTTCAGTGAGAACTCTTGCCAATAGCACTTGTCTCGCTGATAGATCTGCACAAGATGGATTTTCATTCGGTATGACCTCTCGTCGATAGTGATCGTCTGGCTAATGCTTCTGCAGTGGATATTGATATGATATCTTAGCGATAGAGTGAGTCTAGGCGACAGGTTTAGACTCGATATGACTCTTGCCGATGGTGGTGACTCTGGGAGATAATGATAGTTGAGCTTTGTGGCATCAGGGAGACACAGCTTAGTGTCTCACCGACATGTGACACAGTTTGAACACCTTGACCGAATGTCTATCCTACGTGGTTTGTTTTTGACCAATTAGAGTAGCAGAATGTGAACCACTAGCAGTTGGAATTTTGTGGCCATTCCTGTGAGGAAGATCAACAGACCATGAACGACATGGATATACTTTGTAATCGAAGATGATGATCGATTCGGTGAATAGTTCAATGTGTGATCAATGTGTGTGAATTCAATTTAGAGAGCATTGTAACTGGGATGTTCTGTACAATGTTGATCAAGGAAATTATGCTATTGTAAACTGACATCATAAAGTGAAGTCTGTACTTTGTATGTAATTTTGTTTACTATAATACAAAGAGGCTTTTCTTGGTGTGGTGGGCTTTTCTCCCGTAAGGGTTTTCCCACGTAAATCTAGTGTCCAAATTGTGAATGTAAATTTCTTTGTTTCTGTTGTTTCTTTCATGAGTATCTTAATTGGACTGTAATTGAAAATTTAAAGTCACCTTTGCATTCTTCCCTGAGATTTTGACGTTAGGAGAGTTTGTTTCGCACCTTAGCTTTCCTTACAGGGTGGTGGGTTATATAGCATCATACCACCATATCGCACACTTGCTTTTTCTTTTCAGATTGTTGATCGCAGGATAGCAGGTTACATAACTTAACACCAACATATTGCATGTTATTTTAATGTCATTGTTTGTTGACTGCGAGACATTGGGTTAATCTTTGATAGTTAAGTTGAGATCATACCGCCATACCATAGTTTTTATTTTATGTAGTCACTAGTTGTCGTGGGGTGGCAATATACTTCTATACTCAAGAGACTTGTCACCACCATCTTGGGGTAAAAACACAATTTGTCACACTTTATAAAGCAAACAACCAACATTGATCCAACTTTTAAACTTGAATCACTAAAAAGAGGCATATATGTTTTGAATTTTGAAATGATGTAAACCAGTAAATATGTATTTTTTAGTATATTTTATGTTTGTATTTTAAAAAAAAAAATTAAAAAAATATTTTAAACTAGTTTTTAATAAATTAACACTATAATTTAGTTGTTGATAAAATGTTGAAAAATGAAGTTGCATGAGATGTCAAACTTTTTATAGTAAATTTTATTTTTTTTCTTTCAAATTTTTTGTATTTATAACTTGAAACTTTAGTGCATGGATATATTTTTTCTCAATTTTGATAAATATATAATTTTTAAATAAATATTAAAAAGTGTGTGAATAAAAAACAATTTGTTTCCATCATACGTCAACTTTCATATTAAATATTTATCTAAAATGGAAAAAAACTTATACCATCTTGAAATAGATTCTTTTATCTAGTGCATCATATTTTTTTCTATTTTTTTAATAAGTTTTAGTATTTTTCTTTGGCATGGTAATCAACCTAATATTTTGTGTTGATAACCTACTTTTAGTAAAAATTAAAAAATAAAATATAAATAATAATTAAACTATTAAAATAAATATATTTTTGAAAACTACACTTATGGATGGTATTTTTTATATTTTTAAAAAAATATTATTTACATTAGTAGGAGTTATTGAAACTTCAAGTTTTTCATTTATTTTTATTTTTTTGATAAATTTGACTCAAAATGGTGCTCCATATATTTTTAGCCAACAATTTTAGTTGAGAAAGTTGTGGAAGTATCTAACTTAGTTAGAATGAATCTTACTAGATCATATGTTTGACCAAAGTTATTTTTTAGTTAGAAATACTTAAATTAAGTTGTGCTGATAAGTTGGCTAAAAGTGTGACACAGCTTTGTGCTTTTACCCCTTGCACACATCTTTTATGATTGTCGTGGCATAGCAGTATATGATTACATCTTATTTTCTATCCCGTCATACCGTCGAGGGCCCTTATAATTGAACAACTACTCCCGTAGGGGTGCAGTAATGGATTTTTATGAATGTAAAGGCACTAGAAACATCTTATTTAAGCATATATGACGATTTATTAAATCTTTGGAACTGTATGGGGCTTTCCAGTGCCAGTCAAACCTAATGTTAAGATATCTATATGTATTATTAAATCACAGATGTTCATTATTGTTTCCTTCACAAAAGCATATTCAATGCATGTGGAGGCTAGAAGCTATATTACAAACTAAAGCTATCCAAATATTAGAGAAATGACTACAATTTATTGCTAGGATTTTAAAGAGTTGTTTACTTTCATAGGTATCTTGTTGCATTATTTGATACCTTTAGACCTTTCTTTCTTTTCATATCTAGAAGTTCTAGAGAAGTTAGAAAAGTCTATCATATAGAAAACATATAGGACATACAAGAAATTATATTCTAACTAAACAAAATTAATTTCAACCAAAGTAAGAAAACTAAGAAGCTGACTCACTAAATTCTTCTCTCCTCTTTAGAATTCATTTGTGTTTGTTTCATTTAGGGGATGATGCTTGGTATTGATACAAACTTTCATACCAAGGTCTCCTTAACTTTCTAACTCTAAATTTTTTCTTTAAATAGTGTGTACTAACATTGTTGTATGTTTTTTTCTCTCCATGTAGGCTTTGTATAAAATCTATGCTTTATCTATGCTCCATGTATGCTTTGTGTATGATCTATGTATTTATCGTGTATGCTTTGTATATGTTATTTGTATGCTTCATGTATAATTTATCTTATCTCATGTTTACTGAATTCTCGAATGTATGTATGATTTTATGCCATGTGTTTTGTGACTCCTATAATCCTAAGATCGGGGGGCTAGTGCATATATTAACAACGATATTATATGCTTCAATGTTTTCATGAAGATATTTATCTTCTCTATACTTTAGTGCACATGTGAACATAAGTTCATACCCCACTAAAGTGGGGGATAAATGTAGTGTCATAAATTATCACCATTTAAAATTTCACACTAGGTTTATCACTTAGTTTAAGGTGTGCTTATGATGTACCTATTTTGGGGATTAATTAAGAAAATTGGTTTATTCCCTTGTTAACATGCCTTTTGAGGAAAAATTTAACTAGCACATAGTGCCTCGCGCTAGCGTTCTACACATTTACTCTAAAATTTGAAACATGGAATGTCAGCCTTGTTATATTACATGACACACCTTATTGGATTCACCCTCTAAAAGTTAATTTGGATGCATATATAAACAACCATATTTCCCCCATTTTGGACACATTGACATAAGGATATATCTATCAACAAGATCTCTATTTTTCTCTACAATCTCGAAGCTCTATACTTGTAAAACATTATTATTGTATGCACACTAACCCTTGTAGGTATTCAAGAACACTTATTCCTTCTTCATCAAATCTTTGTGGTGACTTGTGATATGCCATCACTCCAACAAGGGTTTCACACTTATGGTAACTTTATTTCATGTTATTTAATTTATTGCATTTTTTATCATTTGTTTTTCCTCTACTCCGCCAAGCACACACTCTTTATCATCATCCTCATTGTTGTTGTAGAGGTGGGAACACCATGGGGTTTGAATAATGAAAGCTCTTATATAGCACAAAATTTTTCCCTTTCATTTTGGAGGTCTCAAATCATTATTATAGAATGAAATTGAAACATCATAGACATTTAGGTCATATAAGGTCTACATAGGAAAAACAATTTTAGTTTTTGCTCGGACACTAGAGTGACGCTCTAGTGTCCTCAAAAATTTTCCCTAATTTGTTATGGTAGGTTCCTCCCTCTGTCACTATCCCATATCCACTTTTAGTTTTTGCACATTTTCTCCACAACTCCAATATTATTGTTTGAACATTAGTGTGACACTCTAGTATCCTCAAATATTTTCTCTAGTTTTCAATTCCAAGTTCTTCTCTCTATTACCTTTTCAAATATGCTATTTGTGTTGAAAGGTGCAAGACAACTTAGAGAGGTGGGTAAATCAGTTGTCACCAATATCAAACACAAACTCAAACAATTATCAACTTCTCATCCACTTTATTCTATTATTAAGTATGAACATGAAATACAAATAACAGAAAGCAATATCAACACAGGAAACACCAGATTTATGTGGAAAACCCAATAAGCGAAAAACCACGGTGAGGATTAGCTCACAATATAAAGTATTCCAAAACTAATTACAAAGAATCTCACTGCGAGAGGGCTCACTACCCAAAAGGACTCACTGTCTAAATACAAGGCTCACTACCTACAGATAGGACTCACTATCCAAAAGGGAGGATCACTGCCTATAGATACAAAAGATAACAAGAAAATCCACCACAATAGATTACACACATTTGCAGCCTTGATCAGAAGATTGTAGACACCATCAGCTCACTACTTTCAGGAATCTGACACATTAAAGTACTATTTCCTAAATTCACTTTTGCACACTCTTTCTTCTCACACTTGTGGAATTCTTCATACACAAATCCATAACATGTCAATTTTTAATTATACCATCTTCAACCTTAGAAACTTTCTCAAAGGTCGGTTGCATACACTTCATTTTACAAATTCAACTTAGGTCAGAAACTCAACATTCCTGTGGTGGAAGAGAATGAGAGCGGACCAATCCAACACTTAACCAAGACCCAAAACAATGTTTCAGATCAATCACATGCTTCCTCTATTGATACTTATCCTTCACATGATGTGTAGACACCAGGTCAGCCAAACCTAATGAAAACACAAATGAAATTTGAAGTACATGCTTCCACAACAAGAAGATAGCATGCAAAACACATAACACGCTTCATCATACAATAGAAAACATCTTAGATGCCTATAGATACATCCACAACAAATGCAACAACCTTCATATGCATAACACTTCTCACTAGTCCATCCAGACTGTACAGCCACACACAACAACTCTGAAACTCATCTTCTGAAGCACCAAACCATGAACACTTTTGTCAAAACATAGATAACACCATTACAGGCCTTCTACTAGATTCGTAAGACCTAAAACAAACCAACAAAGGACTACAGAGAAAAATAATTTCTTCCAGTCACAGAAAAACACCACTGCCAAACTAGTTCACACACTAGTGAACACAAATTTCACTCTTCATCAATCTAGAAGCTACAATCCAGGATATATCACCAACAGATACCCATAAAAACACTTCAGATCTGCACAAGCATAGGATCAATACAGAAGAAATGCATAGCACAAACTGGAGCACATTTTGAACATACACACAACTCTATCTTCACTAATTCTCAAAAGCACTTGGAAACTCATCATATCAGTACACCTGTAACACCATAAAGATAGCTCCATGTACTCACAACATCTCTACAACATCTCAAATATACATGCACAACCTACATTCACTTGATTCCTTTCTTTGCAACATCCTGTACTATGTTGACATCAATGACAACACCACCATGCTCACTCATGCTTGCAAGAATCTCCCCCTTTTTCATTGATGGCAACACATGATGTGAAAAACCATCAAAGACAACATCCATTCCATTCCTGCACTCTCCTTTACTTTTTTAGATTAGACAACCTACACAACATTCCTGCACTCTCAATATACTCTCTCTCTCTCTCTCTCTTTCACTATTTTTCACATGACTCTCTCTCCCCATTTGACATCAATGGAAAAGAAAAAAGAGGTTTGCATTATTATTTAGCCATATGTAGCTCTAATCACCCCCCCTTAGGAGTGCACCCATTCATATTGCAACAATGATATGTCCTACTCCCTCTGAGGATTAGACCTCAGTCATCAGTCCAGACAAATGAAGAATCTGTAAATCCACTGGACTAATGCACCTCCATGTGCACCTAGTTCGAAGGAGGGGTAGTAACCCCCAAATTTTTCCTTAGATACTCAAAAGTATCCTTCAGAAGAGCTTTAGTAAATATATCTACAATTTGAGCCTTTGTAGGCACATACTCCAATCTAACTTCATTCTTCAATACCTTCTCTCTCAAGAAACGATATCCGATAAATATATGCTTTGTTCTTGAATGCATTACCAGATTCTTGGAAATGTTTATAACACTTATATTATCACAAAATATAAGGATCATGCAGGCTCATCACATATCACTCATATATCCTTCAAAGTTTGCTTCATCCACAAAACTTGTGTGCAACGTAGCAATGTACTCAACTTCTGTAGTGGATAAAGAAACTGAATCTTGTTTCTTACTTAGCCATGAAACAAATCTTCCTCCAAGAAATAATGCACCATTACTTGTACTCTTTTGGTCATCTACACAACCATCCCAATCTGCATTAGTGTAAGCACTCAAAGTGAAATCAATATCCTTAGGATACCACAGGCCATAATTCAGAGTGCCTTTTAGATATCTAAATATCCTCTTCACAGCTGCAACATGCGCTTCTTTAGGTTCTACTTGAAATCTAGCAACTAAACATACTGCATACATGATATTTGGTCTAGTAGCAGTAAGATACAACTATCCACCAATCATAGATCTGTACATGCTCTAATCAACTTTAGTAGATTCATCATCTTTACTCAGTTTGCGTCCAGTCACCATAGGGGTACTAACCAGTTTGGAGTCATCCATTCCAAACTTCTTCAACAACTCTTTGACATACTTAGATTGTGAAATGAATATTCCCTTATCATTTTGATTCACTTGGAGTCCAAGGAAGAAGTTCAACTCACCAATCATAGACATTTCAAACTCTTTTTGAAACTCCTATGCAAATCTCTTGCACATACCTTAATTTCCACCAAAAATGATATCATCAACATACACAACCACTATCAACATTTAGTTTCCTTCCACTATGAAATAGAGATTATTGTCTGTGGGGCATTTGTTGAATCTTTGTTGTGTAAAATACTTGTCCAACCTTGCATACCATGCTCTGGGAGCCTGTTTAAGTCCATATAATTCCCTTTTCAACTTACAGACCATATCTGATTTATCTGATAACTTAAATTCCTCTGGTTGTTCCATGTACACCTCTTTTTCCAATTCTCTATTAGGGAATGCAGACTTGACATCCATCTAATATACCTTAAAATATTTGTGAGCAGAAAATACCAAAAACATCTGAATGGCCTCAATTCTTGCCACTGGGGCAAATGTCTCCTCAAAGTATATTCCCTCAACCTGTGAATAACCTTTGCATACAAGCCTTGCTTTGTTTCTTACACTTCACCATTCTCATTCAACTTATTCCTGAACACCCATTTTGAACCAATTACATTTTTATTTATAGGTCTAGGAAACAGTTCCCATGTTTGATTCTTCTCTATCTGTTGTAATTCTTCTTTCATTGCTCTAACCCAACTTTCATCTTTGCATGCTTCACACACAAACTTAGGCTCTATCTTTGAAAGTAAACATAGATTTACCTCAACTTCTACCACTTTTCTTCTTGTCTTTACACCTTCACTCTTGTCTCCAATTATCTGTTCTTCAGGATGATTCTTCTGTACATATTTTGGAGTCTTAGGAGTAGGTTCCAAAGCTTCTTCTTCAATATATTCTTCTCCTTCCTTATTCTCTTCTTGTACTTTTCCATAGATAAGATCATTTGGTTTAACTTCACTTATCTCAACTAGTTTGTGCAGATCTTCATCAAATTTTACATTTGTACTCTCAACAATCTTCCTCAATATTTTATTGAAGCATTTATAAGTTTTTCTACTGGTTGAATATCCAAGGAAAATACCTTCATCACATCTTGTATCAAAATTTCCAAGGTTCTAATCATCCTTTTTAATATAACATCTACTTTCAAACACCTTAAATTACTTCACAGTAGGAATCTTGCTAGTCCAAAACTCATAAGGAGTCTTTGTGTTGTTACCTCTGATCTAAAATCTATTAAGAATATAAATAGTAGTGTGGATCACCTCTCTCCAGTATACATTAGATACATTTGCCTCTTTCATCATAGTTCTTGTAGCCTCTTGCATTGTTCGGTTCTTTCTCTCAACAACTCCATTCTGCTGAGGAGTTCTAGGAGTAGAAAATTGTCTCTTTATGCCATGCTCTTCACAAAATGTATTAAACTCATTGGAAGTAAATTCTCCACCTCTATCAGACCTTAAAAATTTGATTCTTAGGTTCACTTCATTCTCTACCCTAGCCTTGAACACTTTGAATCTATCTAGAGCTTGATATTTCTCCCTAAGAAATGTAACCCATTTGATTCTAGAATAATCATCAATCAGAAGCATGAAATAGCTATCACCATTAAGGTTTTTTGTTCTTGCAGGATCACAGAGGTTTGTATGAACCAATTCCAACATTCTAGTAGTTGATTGATCTTTTCCTTTAAATCCACATCTTGTTTTCTTTCCCAATTGACAACTTCTGCAAACAGTATTGGTAGGCTTTGTGATTTTAGGCAAATCCCATACAACCTCTCTTGAACTGATCCTAATCAGATTATCAAAGTTTACATGTCCCATCCTCTGGTGCTATAGACAACTTTTATTAACTTGAGATACAAGGCACTGACCATCAACACCCTTAAGCTGATAAATGTTTACATATGTTCTTCTTCATGTAGCTACCATAGTTCTAGACCCTTTTTTGATCTCACAAGTATTATCCTGAAACACAAGCTTGAATCCTTTGCTACACATTTGTCCAACACTCAAAAGATTATGCCTTAAACCCTTAACATAATAGAAATCATTAGTACTATGCCTTCCATAAAAACTAATTGTTCCTTTTCCAACAATCTTTTCTCCAGAATCATCTCCAAACATTACTAATCCACCATCATAATTTTCAAGTTTAGTGAACTTATTCTTGTCTAGCATAAAAGGTAGTAACCAAAGTAACTTCCATCTCTTCCTTCTTGTTCTCTGGACCACTTTCCCTTGCACATCTTCTAGAGGTAGTAGATACTGATTTATTCTCTAAGGCTAGAAACAAGCATTCATCATCAAAAAATTCAGCATCCTCCTAACATATTACAGTCTCTTGAACTTCTTATCCTTTTTGTCTTTATTTTCTCTATTATTTTTATGCACAACTCTATTTGGACATCTCAAAGCATGGTGACCATTATTTCCACAACTAAAACATTTAAAAGGTAACATACCTTTGTACTTACTAGTACCTTTCTTCAAATTCCTTGTAAATTTTGCTTCCAACTCTTTTGAACCATCACTATCCAGATCATTTTCTATCTTTGTAGCTCTAAAATTTGATTCCATCTGCTCCTTTTCCTTTCCAAACCTCCTCATTTCAAATGAGATCAAGGTTCCAAATAGATGTTCTTTAGTAAACTTCTTAGGATCATACACTTCCTCAATAGCTGAGACCTTATCATTGTAACTCTTCAATAGAGTCATCAAAATATTCTCCATTACATCTTCATATGTCAGAGTACCACCTTGATTATTGACTTCATTTACTGTAATATCAACCCTCTGAAAATAGCTTGCAATATCTTCACCTTCCTCCATTTTCAAGTTCTCATATCTGTGCTTAGCTATTAGCTTCTTTGAAAATTTCACTCTATCATTTCCTTCATAGGTATCTTCCAAATTTTTCCAAACTTCATAAGCAGTTCCGGGTGATCCCATAATAGTGGTTTACAATTTTTGGCCAAACTAGACACTGAAATTATTATTTTTAACTAAATCTTCACATTCGGCACCTATAGCGGCTAAACTGTGAGGAATTTGAAGATTGTGCAAACTAGAGTCTCATCAAATTTTGTCTGTAGATTCTAAAAATATTTTTTTCAAAATTTTTGGAATCAAATTGCACTTCTTTTTCCATCTCCCACAAAAATAGATTTTTTTAGAAAACAACATTTTTAAAAGTGACACACACCGTATAATGCATAACTTTTTTCCATGAAGGATAAAATTCTAATTCTTTCAAATTTAGATTTGTAACTATGATATCTAGTGCTTCCACTTGGTTAGATAGTTTTTTATTGAATATTTTTTCCTTAATCAAGTTTCAAAGTCAAACAATTACAATTCAGACATAGCCCAGATAACGCGTAACTTTTTTTATATGTCAAAATTTTTATTTTATTTTTTTGTTGGATCAAGGACTTCAATATTTGGTGCACTCATATTTTTCAATTTTTTTGTTTTTGATAATCTTCTATTTTTCCACATGTGAAGAACAAAGAAATTCATTTTCAATGAAAACCTAAAAACAAATACATAACAAAACCAAAACATATTAAAATTATATTCATTGGATAGCTTGTTATGAGGAATACCACAATCATTTGAAATAAATTTTAAATGAATTCATTTGATCCCCAAAATCTAAATCAAAAGTGATTTTTTCGCATTTTGATAGGTGTAAGGAGACGCATTTATAGGTATCTTCTATTCCTAATCCTTAAAACCCTCTTGATATTAAAATGGAACTTTTAAAGGCTTAAATCATTATTTTTCTAAAAATATGTGATTTCAGTTCCTCTCAGGAATTGTAAACCACTATTATGATAGCACCCTTCCCAAAGAAATAACTTTTGTTCTCTCAGTCTTAGATAAAGCACTGTAGATTGCATACCTTGCCTTTTTGTTTTCCTCATAGGAAGAAATATCATTTGTAGAAGAAGGACCACTTGCTGGTGCAACATATTTTGTCTCAATAAATTTCCAAGTCTTGTAACCAAGAGAGATCAAGTAACCTCTCATCTGCATTTTCCAGTCATTATAGTCAGATCCATCAAACATGGGGATTGACAATTTGTGCACCATCGAATCTCCCTCAAGCGGTTAAGCTCTTCTTTGAGGAACCAATGCTCTGATACCAATTATTGAAAGGCACAAGTCAACTGAGAGGGGGGTGAATCAATTGTCACAAATCTCAAACACAAAGTCAAACAATTATCAACTTCTCATCCACTTTATTCTATTATTAGGTATGAACATGAAATGCAAATAATAGAAAACAATATCAACATAGGAAACACCAAATTTACGTGGAAAACCCAATAAGGGAAAAACCACAGTGAGGATTAGCTCACAATATAAAGTAATTCCAAAATCGATTACAAAGAGGCTCACTACCAGAGGGCTCATTTCCCAAAAGGACTCACTGTCTAGATACAAGGCTCACTTCCTACAGATAGGACTCACTGTCCAAAAGGGAGGGTCACTGCCTAAAGATACAAAAGATAACAAAAAAATCCACCACAACAGATTACACACATCTACAGCCTTGATCAGAAGATTAAAAACACCATTAGCTCACTACTTTTAGGAATTTGACACATTAAAGTACTGCTACCTTAATTCACTTTCACACACTCTTGCTTCTCACACTTGTGGCATTCTTTATGCGCCAATCCATAAAATATCAATTTGTATTTATACCATCTTCAACCTTAGAAACCTTCTCCAAGGTCAACTGCATATGCTTCATTTTACAAATTCAAATTAGGTTGACAACTCAACATTCCTGCGGTGGAAGAGAATGAGAGCAGATCAATCCAACACTTAACCAAGACCCAAAACAACATCTTAGATCAATCACATGCTTCCTAAATTGATAGTTATCCTTTGCATGACGTGTAGAAACCAGGTCGGCCAAGCCTAATGAAAACACAAATGAAATTTGAAGTACATGCTTCTGTAATGAGAAGATAGCATGTAGACCACATAACATGCTTCATCATACACTATAACACATCTCAGATTCCTTTAGATTCATTTGTAGCAAATGCAACAATCTTCATATGTAGAATACTTCTCACCAGTCCATCTGGATTGTATAGCCACACACAACAACTCTGAAACTCATCTTCCGGGCACCAAACCAAGAACACTTTTGTTAGAACATAGATAACACCATTACAAGACTTCTACTAGATCTGCAAGACCCTTTAACAAACCAACGAAGGACTACAGAGCAGAAGCATTTCTCCAAGTTATAGAAAAACACCACTACCAAACCAGTTCACACACTTGTGAACACAACTTTCACTCTTCATCAATATAGAAGCTACAATCTAGGATGTATCACCAACAGATACCCATAAACAACACTTCAGATCTACACAAGCATAGGATCAACACAAAAGAAATGTGAAGCACAAATTGGAGCACATTCTAAACATACACACAACTTTGTCTTCACTATTTCTCAAAAGCACTTGGCAACTCATCATATCAACACACTTGCAACACCATAAAGATAGATCCATGTACTCACAATGTCTCTACAAAATCTCAACTATACATACACAACCTACTGTAGACACGCAAAATGTACAAGTTGACATTGCGCATCTAACTCTGATCTACTAACATCATTTCATCCTAAATCAATCCCTGACCTAACCATTTAATTGAATATCTTTATTTGATTAAATTCATTTGTTTTCTTCTCTTAATTAAACAAATCATGTGTTTAATTAAGTCTCTTAAATCATTCTCTATCCCTATTTTAATTAAATAATTAATTTTATTTAATTAAATCTCTAAAGTCTATCTATTAAATTGAATAAATTAAAATCTTATTTAATTTAATCTTACTTCAATCTCTTTAATTAAATAATCAAAACATGTTTATTTAATTAAACTCATTAAATCATTTCCTCTCTTGTTTGATTTAAATTAATCCAAAAATCTAAGTCAAAATAAGTCAACTCACCTAATCATCATTAAACTAACATAATCATCATTTATTTAATCTAACCA
Organism: Sequoia sempervirens; assembly: GCA_007258455.2. Lineage (NCBI taxonomy): Eukaryota > Viridiplantae > Streptophyta > Pinopsida > Cupressales > Cupressaceae > Sequoia > Sequoia sempervirens. Next base: position 14,521 of record VDFB02345461.1, read on the forward strand.
TGATTAAATACTAATCTCACCCACTTGCATTCTCTAGATATCTCCACTTGCACAAATAAATCAATTTATTGATTTATTAAATCTTCATTTTCCCTCAACAAAGCATCTTTTGGAGGAATATTCTTCTATTTCAAATTCAAAATTTGAATGACATGTCCTTCCAACATGTCATTTACTCTCTCTTACAAGTCCTTCCAACAAGGCATTTACTTCTTCTTACATGTCCTTGCCTTGAGCCAAGTGGCATTCAATGCAATTTTCTTTCCCCCTCTTACATGTCTTTTCTCAAAATTCAAATTCAAAAATGCATTTATTGGCACATTTGTCAAAACTTGCTCATTCCTCATCCAATCACATTTGGACAAGTGGCATTTTTCCATTGGCCAAATCTTTGTCCCACATTGCTCTATTTTGGCTTTGTTTCCATTTCAACATTCTATAAATAGAATGCTTCACCATGCATTTGATCATCCACAATTATGCAAAGTTATTATGCACAAATATCTCTCAAATTCCATCCATCTTCTTAACTAGTTTATTGCAGATTTTGGAGCTCATTGAGGGACTTATCAAGTGGATCAATCATCTTCAATCAACATTTGCATTCAAGGAGTTGGGAAAGGGAAAATCTCCACACACCTATTTGCACCAACTCCCTCAAGAGATCAAGAGTTTGCTTGCATTAGATAGGATTTAATTGTTTCATTTGTGTTCTTCATTTTCGTTTCTTATCTTTTGCAAATTTCAAATGGATTTCTTGAGGAATCATTTGTTTCTAACCTTGTGTTTGATCTAATTGTTTGCATGTTTATTGTGTTTGTGCAAGGTCTAGATTCAAATGGTTCACACCTACATTTACTTGATTCCTTTCTCTGCAACATCCTGTACTATGTTGACACCAATGACAACACCACCATACTCACTCATGCTTGCAACACTTTGTTTATTTGAATTTACTCAATAACACCTATATGTTGCTCATTAGTTAGTTTGATCACTTTTTAACCTATATCTAGTCATTATTCAATCAACCTTCATAATTAGAACAAAACAATAGTCCCACCAAACATCTTGGCTCTTCCTTGAGGACAGTAGCCAAACCTTGAGTAATTGATGACTCATATTCTAGATATTATATGGGAGAATGATTTATCTAGGTCAATGTATTAATTATTTGAGTGTATCTTTTCCCATTTGATAGTACCTTCTTTGTATCCATGACCTATCCCAAATTTCCCATGAATCTCCTATAAAGCACTAGTTTCTTCCCTTTTATTCAAATACCACAAGTAGATCCATTTGTGGTTTTTTCTTATGGGTAAAGTAGGTTTTGATGTATCCCTAAAACCCAATATGGATAGGTTTTACAGGGACCTAAAACCCAAACATAGAAAGAGTTGCATAGAATAAAAGACATAGACCATCAACAACCTAAACAACAACAACCAAAGAGAGAAAGACAAGACAAAACCAACTACACAAAATAGGTTTTGAAGGGGCCTTAAACCCTTTTACAAATAGGTTTTAGCAAGGACTTAAAATATTTTTAACAAAAACAAAGACTACTTGAATCAATCAAATAACAACGATCCTATAGCAAACCATTAGCTCAGAAAAACCATCCACTCAGAAAAACTAAATTTGAGCCAAGAAAACTAGTTAACTTAATGGTCAAAAGAACCAAACAATCTAATAACCCCACCTCAATAGGGGTTATGAAAAACTTAGTAGAAAATTGGGAAGCATCAACAACCCTGCAACACCATCCCACTCAAAAATCCAACCGAATCTCCACCTCTAAAGGAGAGAAAGAAATGGAATCCCATCTTACCAAAACCACTTCACTTCTACCCACAAAAACTCCACCTAAAATGGAAAACTACCACCTTCACCTCAATAGAAGAGGGTTCCACCTCAAAATGAACAATCTCCCCCTCTATAGGAGACACCAATTGAAGATCCTAATGGTAAGATGATTCAATAGGAAGGGTGTCCACAACCTCCTTTAGCATCGCAAGAATTAGGTACTAACAAGAAGAAACAAAAAACTCCATAAACGATTCACATAAGTAGGCCAAAAGAGATAACCCAGTTACCAACATACCAAAACCAACCAAAACAAAGTCCATTAAAGCCATAGGAACCTTCATCCAAACACCCAAAACACCCTTCATAAAATAAAAAAATGCCTTGCAAAAGACTAAGCTTCACCATCTCTAGGAGAGTCACAACAGAATGGTCACACAATACCTTCACAACAAAGATTATGGTAGAATAATCTCCCAAAGCAAGATTTGAATAAAACAAGGAACCCATAAAACAAAAAAAAACCGCCTTAGCAAAGAAATCTTCACAAACCAAGAGGACCAAACCACTAAAAATGGTCTCCTTTCCTCATCCAGTCTAATCCATAACGAAAAAAAATCTATAGCCTTAATAGTATACAGAATAGAAAGCACCATTTTCTTTAGGCTACCCAACCCCATACCAGATGGGGGATGCATAGGAAAAACACAAGAGAGAAAAGACAACCCAAACCAGACCCAAGTGCAATAATCCACCATCAAGCAGAACATGCAAAGATCATAGTAAAGAGCCGCCAAAGATCCATGATTTTAGCCAACACCAAGCCACCTTAACCTAGAAGCTTGAAATCAACAACCTGCCCAACCACAAGTCGCCTCTCACCAGTGATCCATCTACCTCCTCTAAATCACCTCCTTCACCACCAAAGCACAACCAACCAAAAGGAGTCCACAACTCATAGATTTTCACAAAAAAATAGAGGGAATAGAAACACTTACCCTACAACAAAGAGGACACCTAACAACAAGTAGAAAAACTATTGTGTCCCAACTACATGACAACAGCCTCCTCTGTAGCACATCTAGCTGACTAGAAAACGACAATAGCCAACACCAAGTTGCTACAAACCAGAAGCTTGAAATCAACAACCTACCCAACCAAAATTTTCCTCCTACCAATGATCCACCTACCTCCTCTGAATCATCTCGTTCACCTCCTGCATCATCTCTAGATTTCAAAATCCCCCCTCCACTCCTCTTCCCACTCCCTAGTGTAGAAGCACCTAGTCAAATTGTGCAATTTTAGTCTAATGTTGAGTTTTTGTGTTGTTGAGTCTAAATATGATGTAATAAGGTCATAATAGACCAATTTTCAATGTAATTAGTGTAATTTTGGGTCAATCTTGCAAATTTTCTAAATCTTGCAAAATGTTGTCAACTTTGCAAAAATTGTCAAATTACAAAATTGCAAAAAATGAGGAATATGAAGGGTCATTGTGGGAAAAGAAGTTATTGGTCATTGAAACTCAAAGGGTTCTTGGGAAAATGATTTAATGTGTTTAAATTTTCCTTGATAAGGTGATACCAAGGTTGGGGGCTTGTATTTTGAAGAGAACTCAATACAAAACCCTTGTTTTTTTTGAAAATTCTAACGTTGTTTTGTTGTTTCAGAGCATTGTACATTTTTGTACAGAAATTTTATGATTTCTAGTTGATTTTACTGGATGTATAATTGAATTATATTTATATTGGTTTTGGTCTCATTTAATTTCATTGAGTTTTGAGTGTTTTATTGCCATTTTACTTAAGACAAGTTTGTAGAATTAGGCCTTTGGGACAGCGTAGCAACAAGTGTTTGAGGGATATGTTCTAAAGTAACCCCACATATATTTAATATATGCTATATAAGGGATTAATGGGTATCAAAATAAGTTTTTATATCATTGGTTTGAATTTTTTTCTGCAAGTTATGTTAAAATTACCTTATTTGTTGCTCTCATAAAAACATAGTGAAAAATTATGAGAAAAATCATTTGTTTGAAGTGTTATAGTTTTGGTCTTGTAAATTTCATTGAATTTGTGTTAGTTTGGAGTCCCCTTACCTCTACATCAATTGGTATTAGAGCCTAAAAGATTTGGGCAAGTGAGTTTTGGGAGTTTATGTGTTGTCTTTTTGCAGGTTGAAGGAAGAACCTGAATGCCAAAAGACTAGGTAGTGAGGAAAAGAAGAAGACCTATGTGAGGTATCACAAAGACAAGAAGAAGCAAGGTGAAAAAGACTTTCTTGAGGAAGAAGAATGAATGTGTTGAAGAGATACTTGCAGAGTGAGGGTTCACAAAAAAATAAATAAGAGAGGAAAAAAGAGGAGAGAGAGGTAAAGAAGAAGACAAAGGAGAAGGAAAACCAAATAGATGTTGATCAAGAGATAAAAGAGTTAAGGAAAGCTTTGAAACTAATGATGGAAATTCGAGAAAAAGATGGAAAAAGATTGAAGATTGATATGTAGAAAAAAATTTGGCATTTACCAATCAAGAATAAGGCTATGTGGCCTATCAAGAAGATTGTTCAGAGAAGAAGACAAGTGGGAGCAACAAAATCAAATATTAAGGAGTCCTTGATTGAAGAACAAAAGCCAAGACAAGAGGAAGAAGCAAATGACAAAAAGGTGAGTAAATATATGATTGTTATAACAATAGTTAGGCTTTATACATTACCATTTGAGGTTCAAAATTTGTTGCAAGAACATGTTGAGGTGGTAATAGATGATGTTACAAGGAAAAGTGTTAGTTCTCATGTAAAGTGGGAAGACAAAACCTTCAAGATAATGGAGGAAAATGGTGCAACCTATTATGTGTTTACATTGATCAAAAAAATGGGTGAAGATGAGGTTGAGTGGTCTAATTTCAAGAAAAAGGTTCCATGTCAGGTTGACATTAGCCAAGAAAAGGAAAGGGTTGTTGATTGTATAGACCTCAAGAGGAGAGAAACATCTAACATTACAAGTTTGGGTAAAAAAAAGTTGTGTTATTGCAACCTCAAGGAACAAAAACCCAAATTCAAGATGAAACCAACAAGGAAATATTCTAAGGAAGTCAAAGGAAGAAGATAGAAGACATAAAGCAAGAGAATTCCTACCTTCAATTCAAAAGGGACTTGAATTCTTCTTTCTCTGGGAGTATGGTGTAGGGGCACCTAGTCAAATTGTGCAATTTTACTCTAATGTTGATTTTTTTGTGTTGTTGAGTCCAAATGTGATGTAATAAGGTCATAATAGACCAATTTTCAATGTACTTAGTGTCATTTGGGGTCAATCTTGCAAAATGTTGTCAACTTTGCAAAAATTGTCAAATTGCAAAATTGTAAAAAATGAGGAATATGAAGGGTCATTGTGGGAAAAGAAGTTATTTGGTCATTGAAAATCAAACTGAAGTTGGAAAATTGATGTCATATTTTTAAAATTTCTTTGATAAGGTGATACCAAAGTTGGGGGCTTGTATTTTGAAGAGAACTCAATACAAAACCCTTGTTTTTTTTTAAATTCCAACATTTTTTTGTTGTTTCAGACCATTGTACATTTTTGTACAAAATTTTAATGATTTATAGTTGATTTTAATGGATGGATAATTGAATTAGTTTTTTTTTGGTTTTTTGTTTCATTGAATTTCATTGAGTTTTGAGTGTTTTATCGCCATTTTACTTAAGACAAGTTTGCAGAATTAGGCCTTTGGGACAGCGTAGCAGCACATTTTTGAGGGATATGTTCTAAAGTAAACCCACCTACATTTAATATATGTTATATAAGGGATTAATGGGTATCCAAATCAGTTTTTAGATCATTGGTTTGAGTTTTCTTCTACAAGTTATGTCAAAATTACCTTATTTGCTGCTCTCATAAAAACATAGTGGAAGATTATGAGAAAAATCATTTGTTTGAAGTGTTAGAGTTTTGGTCTTGAAAAGTTCATTGGATTTGTGTTAGTTTGGAGTCCCCTTACCTCTACATCAATTGGTATCAGAGCTAGCTGATTTGGTGGTTGTTGAGTTGTTGGTTGTAGGTGTTTGATCCATCTTAAAGCTGCAAGAAAGAGAGGAGTTTTCAGAGAGTGTGTTGGCTACAGACAAGGAAGAGTTTGTGTTCGCTGTCCTCCAACAAAGATTAAGCTAGGGAGAAGATGCAGAGAGAGTGTTACACCACCGAGGAGAGAGTGGGTAAGTGCATCTTCCAGGATCTACTATTAGGTAAGATGGATAGTTTGTTGTTGTGAGTTTGTGAAGCAGTGAGGGAGATGGATACCTGTCTAAGAAGCACTTGAAGAGTTGCAGCCATTAGCAAGAATGGTAAGTCAGTTTGAAGAGTACTCCACTGATGGGAGTAGATGAGAAGCTAAAGACAAGAAGGTCCAGAGAAGGTTGAGGAAAGATTGCTTAGAAAAGCAATGCAAAAGGATAGTTTTGTGTCCTTTGAGTGAGAAAAGGTTAAAGGAAAGATAAGAGCTATGAAAGGATAGTATTATGTCATTTGATTGAGAATAGTGATTGGAGAACCTGAAGATTAGAAAAAGAGAAGGAAAAAGGCAAAGAAAAGACAAGTGAAGACAGAGATGAAGGCAAAAGTTGGAACCAAGACAAAGGAAATTGAAAGATTCAAGAGTAAAGAAAGAGGAAACAGTCAAAGGAAAAGTTGATAAAGATATGCAGGTATGAAGAATCAAGGTTGATGCCACACATTTCCAAAGGGACTAGCAAACTTTTTAGGCTGGTTGTTTGGTGCAGAAGCACCTTGAGCATTGTATGCCTCCAATAGGCAATATTTCAAAATTTGAATTTTTATCATGAAGTGCATTGTAAATGGCCATGTGTAGGCCCATTCAAATGTAATCAAGTCTCTATTAGGTCTTTAGGAGGTAAATTAAGTCAATTTGCAAAAATGTCAAAAGTTGCAAAAATTGTAAAAGTGCAAAATTGCAAGAGGAAGATGAAGAGTCATGGAGTTGGTGAGGCGTTTGTAACTGATGGGCAGCCAAGAAGATTGTTGAAAACACTTTAAAAGAGCCATGTGAAGGTAGATCAAGCATTGTAGTTTGTATCTAGTAACAATTTTTGTAATAAAAGTACCCTGCATTGTTGTAGCAACATTTTCTTCAAGATTTTCAGACCTTGTACGGTTTGCATAGCATACTTAGGTTGAGTTTTCAATTTGTATCCTTAAGAGAATTGTGTTAGCATATTTTTGGTGAGGATTTGAAGAGTTTTTATGCAGGTTTAGTGTAATTAAGAGCACATTTTCAATAAATTGGTTGTAACCCCAAATTCAAGGGTTTGACAATCAAGTGAGTGATTAATCTACCATCCCACCAATGTAGGCTTAGTAGATTGGTGGGATGGTTTAAATAGAGTGTGTTGAGTGTGTGTGTGTGTGTGAAAATGCAGGGGAAGTGAAAATTCTGAGTTATTATTGCTGCCCTCACAAAAAATCAAAATATTATGTGTTTTTCTTCATGAGATTGATGGCTCCAAGGTAGAAAATGTTGAAGAAGCATTGAAGATGGATGGGAAATGGTTTATTTTGCTTGTGCAGACCTATTCTCATATGTTTAAGGCTATGGAAAGGTCCAGGGAGGTTTGGAATACATATTTTCATCAAACCCTCATTGAATGAAGCCTAATTCAAGCTTTAAGTAAGGTTTTCTTGATTTACTATTCTAGTGAGTGATTTTCCTTGAGAAGATGGTTGATTTGGTGGTTTTTATACCTGATTAATGGCTTACCAACAAAAAATTAGAAGTGCAAAAAATTTTAAGGATAGTTGCTTTATAATTTAGGCCTAATTGAGACACTTGTGTCTACGGGACAGTCAATTATTCTCATATATTTTTCAAAAAAAGTGTGCCTACTATTTAAGTATGTTAAAGTAGACCGAAATGGGTCCTAGAATCTGGTCTTGGTTTGTGTAGATTCAATATGGTGTTAAAGTTATACCCAATTTTAGCTTGTTGGACTAGTACTAGCAATATGGTGTCTTGACTGCAAGAAAATCTAAATCTATTCAAATAGTGGTTAAAGTGATTGTTTTAATTTTGAAACTACCTAAATGATGATGTTAAAGTTGTAGTAAGATTTGGTCAAATTTGAGAAGCAAGATTTGGTGATTTGGTGCCTTATAGTAATGAGAAATCAAGTGTTAAAGAGGTGAACTTTGTTGACAGTTTAAGTGAATTAATGGTGAATGTGAAATTGATCTGGTCAAGTTTGTGTGTTAGATCTTGAGTACCCCTAAAGGTTGTTGAAGGTTGTGCTTTTATGAATTTGAATTGTAGGAGCACCTAGTGGATTTCATGCCTCCATGAGGCAATTTTTGTAATTTTGTAGTTTTGGGTGTGTTTCTTTTGTAATAAGGTCTTTGTTGACCATTTCACATATTTTTTGAATCATTTTTAAGTTGCTAGGAGGTTTGTGGGGTCAAGTTGTAAAATCTTGCAAAATGTTGTCAACTTTGAAAAAAAATTGTCAAATTAAAAAATTGCAAAAATGAGGAATATGAAGGATCATTGTGGGAAAAGAAGTTATTTTGTTATTAAAACTCAAAGGGTAGTTGAGAAACTGATGTCATATGTTTAAATTAAGCCTTGAAGGGTCGAATCCAAGTTTAGAGAGGTGTTTGTTACATTTTTGGAAGTGAAATCAATATAAGACCTTGTTTTCTGCATTTTTGAACGTTTAATTGTTGTTTCAGAGCTTGGTATGGCCTTGTACAAATTTTTAATGATTTCTAGTTGATTGTACTGGATGGATAATTGAATTATATTTATGTTAGTTTTGGTCTCATCGAATTAGATGTTTAGGTTTGCAGAATTAGGCCTTTGGGACAACATAGCAACAAGTTTTTGAGGGATATGTTCCAAAGTAACCCAACCTGTATTTAAGATAGGTTATAGAAGGGATTAATAGGTATCCAAATTAGTCTTTGGATTGTGGGTTTGAGCTATCTTCTGAAAATTATGTCAAAATTACTTTATTTGCTGCTCACATAAAAGCATAGTGGAAGATTATGAGAAAAATCATTTGTTTGAAGTGTTAGAGTTTTGGTCTTGCAAAGTTTATTGAATTTATGTTATTTTAGAGTCCCCTTACCTCTACATCAATTGGTATTAGAGAAAAGGTACCAGATCTCTAAGGAAGAAAGTTGAAGTTTGTAGAAGAAAGAGTGGAAGTTGAAAAGACAAAATTGTTAAGATGCCTCCAAAAGGAAAGAATGTGGTAAAAGAGATGAGTGATTTGAAGGATAATTATGTTAGGGAGATCAGAGAATTGAAGGAAAGATTGGAAGCTTTGGAAACAAACAAGATAAGAGATGAGATTGAAAGTGATTCAGATGAGGAAGAGGAAGAAGAGTTTGAAGATGTGGATGAAAAATTAGATCTTAAAGACCAAAAAATGGAAAAGTTGTTAAAGAAAGTTAAGAGTGACAAGCACAAGGTAAATATTGATGTTCCTAAGTTTGGTGGGAACCTGAATGAGGAAGAGTTATTAGACTGAATTGCATCTTTGGATAACTACTTTGAGTGTGAAGACATTCCTGAAGAACAAAGAGTCAAGATTGTAAAGACAAAACTAAAAGGTCATTCACTTTTGTGGTGGGACTATGAGCAGTCAGAGAGAAGAAAGAGAGGAAAATCCAAGATTGTATCATAAAGGTAAATTTCTCCCTTTTGATTATGCTACTCAGATGTTTAGGAAGTTACACAATTTAAGGAAAAAAGAAATGGATGTAAAAGCATACATTAAGGAATTCTATAAGTTAAGTATGAGATCTAGCCATAATGAGAATTAAGATGAAAAGATTGCTAGGTACTTGGGTGGTTTGAGATTGAATATTCGGGATGAATTAGCTTTGAAAAATCTAAGGAGTGTAGAAGAATGTTATCAAATGGCTTTAAAAGCATAAGAGAAAGTAAAAAGAAGACAAGAAAATATAGTTAGAGGAAGAGGCAACACTTCAAGGGGTAGAGGATCCTTCTCTACTTCAAGAAAAACAAGTGAGATCCAAGAGGGTGTGCACAAAAAGGAAGAAAAAGTTGTAGATTTCAGAGGTGGTTTTAGAGGCATTAGAGGCAGATTTGGTGGTGGAAGAAATTCAAACACTTTTTCTAGTAGGTGCTTCAATTGCAATGAGTTTGGTCATCCATCTTACAAGTTCCCTGAGAATTTTTGAGTTACATCAAGTGGAAGAGAAAGGAAAAGTGAAAAAAGAGCTCAAATTGTACAAGAAAATGAAGGTGAGAGTTCAAATTCCAATAGTTGTGCTCCAAAGATAGGAGAATCATTGATGATGAAGAGACAACTCTTGAAGACATCCAAGGAGAAGGAGCTGATTCAAAGAAGAGCATTATTTAGGATAGCTTGCAAATGAAAAAACAAGGTATGTAAGGTGATAGTAGATTGAAGATGTACTAACAATATGGTGTGTAGTGAAATGGTAGACAAACTGAAATTGGAAAGAGTACCTAGGGAAACACCTTAGAAAGTGTCTTGGATAAGTGATAATTAGTGCATTGTGGTAAATGAACAAGCTTCAGTTGAGTTCCAAATTGGTGAATATAGAGACAAGGTTCTTTGTGATATTTTTCCTATGAGTTGTTGCCATGTGTTACTTGGAAGGCCCTAACAGTTTGACAGGTTTGCAATTTATGATGGGAGACAAAATACCTATACAATTGAGAAAGATGGGAAGACATTCACATTGACTCTGTTGGTTGAAAAAACTAAGGAACAAGGTAATATCATCATGATAGGAAGGAAATAGTTTGTGAGCATTGAGGAAGGCAAGAGTATGGGGTTTGCAGCCATTTCAAGGCTTGATAGTGTTGGAAAAGTAGATAGAAGAAATAAAGACAATGTGTAGGTAGTAGGTATGAAGGATGGGTCCATGTTGAAAGGGAAAAAAGATGGAATAAGGTCACAGTCTGATATAGTGAAGACTAAGGGTGAATTGCTTGTAGAAAGGAAAGAAAAACATGATGAAATCATAGTTGGGACAATCATATGTCCATTGATAGGAAAAGGGGTGAAAATACAGTCATGTTATGAAAAAATAGAGGTTTATGGGATTGATAGGATAGTGATTTTGAGGACATAGGTTCCTAAGTTTGATGGTGCAAATGTTTGCAGGTTTGACAAAGAAAAAGATGAAGTAAAGAAGAGAATTTGGCATAGGTCTAGACATGAAACAAAATAGGAAAAGAGGGCAGTTGATAAGGAATTTTGTAGTGAAAGAGGGTATAATATCAATGTGTGATGATGAAAAGGTTAAAGGACACCCCACAAGTCAGTGTGTAAAGATGAAGCATGATTCAAGTGGTGATAAGGACAAGAATGCCAAGAACAATGTGAATCAAAAGCAAGGTGTACCTGAGGAAAGAGTTCAAGAAGGATAGAGACATGGAATTTTTAGAGTTGAACAAGTTGTAACAACATTTCCAAGACACTTGGAAAAATTTCAAGGTGGGGTGTATGGTGTAGGGGCACCTTTGGAAAAATATTGTCAAACAAGGTTATTGTTAAGTAGGCTCTAGGGTGTTGAGTCATTTTTTCTTTGAATAAGGTCAATTAGAACATTTTATGTTGTAAGGAGTCTTGTTAGGGGTTATTAGGTGTTTAGGAGGTATAATTTGCAAAATATTGCTTAATAATGCAAAAAACTTGTCATTTTGTAAACTTGCAAAAAAGTTGCAAAAAAATAGATTTTTGGAATGCCAATGGTTAAGTCATTCAAAAGGAAGTTACGTATGTTGATTCAGTTGGTATTTGGTGGGAAAAATTATAAATATGTGGGAAACATCATTTTGTAATCTCTCTTGAATATTTAAAAGAAGAAATCAATTGAATAACTTTGCTTTTATTGCATTTTTTGAGTTTTTCCATTGTTTCTAGCCTGCGTATGGTCCGTACAGAGTCATTTTGATTCAAGTTGAATTAAATTGGATATGAGACTATTGTAGCTATGATTTAAATCCAATTTTGAGGAACTTCATTGAGATTAGTGAATTTTATTGTTGATTTACTGGTAACAGATTTATAACTGTAGAGATAAGGGTTTTGTTGTTTTAAATTTGAAAATGGACCCATTCCAACTTCTATAAGCATTGTACCTCAGTGGAATGGATATTATTTGGTATGCATAGGCATATTGAGGAGTCTTGAGTGTAGGGGAGGTCAAATGAAGAGTTGGGCATGATGCCCTAGAAGAGAAAAGTGTGTTTTTCTTATGAAATTGAGAGGTTTGAGTGTGCTAATGCATGAATTTTGTTGGGGAAGCATAATTTTTTGTTTGTGTGAGCATTTTTAGGGGTATTTGAGGGTGTTTGAAGTGGTGGCAGGGCTAGAGAAAGTTTGGAAGACAATTTTTCAATAAAACCCTATGAAAATTGCAAAAAAGGAGGGTTTCATGGCTGAGAGCATTGGAGGTCAAATCTCTTGATGAAATTGGTGGATTATTTGGTTTTGTAACCTTTTGAATGCTACCCAAGTGAGTTTAGAGGTTGGAGAAAATATTGGAGATAAGTTTCTTTGTAAAAGAGACATATTTTAAGGTCTAGGCCAACGTAGGAGTCTTGTTTTGATGAAAGTGTTTCAAAGAAACCTATTGAGGTTTTTGTGATTTGTGTTTGTATGCCCTAATGGGTCTATGAAAAGGTGTTGGTCCTGAGTTGAAAGGGACTTCTCTAAAAGATATACCTGATTCTTTCAAGTGGGAATACTACCAGATCTCTGAGGAAGAAAGTTGAAGTTTGTAGAAGAAAGAGTGGAAGTTGAAAAGACAAAGTTGTTAAGATGCCTCTAAAAGGAAATAATGTGGCAAAAGAGATGAGTGATTTGAAGGATAAGTATGTTAGGGAGATCATAGAATTGAAGGAAAGATTATGAGAAAAATCATTTTTTTGAAGTAGAGGTAAGGGGACTCAAATCCAATTGTTGAAGTGATTTGAAGGATAAGTATGTTAGGGAGATCAGAGAATTGTTGAAGTTTATGCATTAGGTGGTATCAAAGCTTAGGCTTTAGATCATTTGGAGAAAGAATATTGGAACTTGGAAGAAGAGAAATTGCAAGGAAAAGAATAGGAGATGCCTCCAAAAGTTGGTTCAATTGTTGTTGCGAGGGAGTTAAGAGCCCTAAGAGAGTCTCGAGAAGCCATGGTAGCCAAGATGGAAGCACTAGAGAGAAGAGACAAGAGAAATAAGGGTCTTGCAGAGGAGAGTGACCTTGAAGATGAGGAAGAGGGTGAAAGTGAGCACCCCCCAGGAGGATCACATGAGCATATGGATCCTAAAGAAAGGAAGTTTCCAAAAGTGCTTAAGGCTATGAAAGGAGAGACACAAGATGTAAAGATGGAGCTACTATGGAAGGTGGAAAAATGGATGTTGAAAAAGTGATTTAGTGGATAGATTCCTTAGACAACTATTTTGAATTCAAGGAGGAGGTTGAAGAAAAGAAGGTCAAGTTTGCTAAAACAAAATTGAAGGGACCAACATTAACTTGGTGGAATTACACCCAAGAGGAGAGAACAAGAAAAGGTAAGCCCAAGATCAATTCATGGGATAGGATGGTGGTGAAGGTAAAGAGTCAATTCTTTCCTACAAATTATGAGATTCAAGTGTTTAGGAGATTGCATAATTTAAAACAAAAAGAAATGGATGTGGCAACATATATTGAGGAGTTCCACAAGTTGACCATAAGGTTTGGACACATTGAGAATGAAAAGGAGAAAGTAGCAAGGTATTTGAATGGTTTGAGATCATCCATTCAAGATGAGATAAGCCTCACTACTCCTAGGATAGTAGAGGAGTATTTTGAAATGGCCATTGAGGCTGAGGAGAAGATAAAGAGGAGGAAAGAAAAATAATCAAGGGACAGAGGAAATAATTTTAGGGGCAGAGGAACCTATAGTGGAAAAGGATCACAAAAAGGACAAGGAGAACAAAGTACAAATCAAGAATCAAGTGGTGAATCAAGGGGAAGTTTCAAAGGAAGAAGGCCAAGTGGTAGAGGTAGATTCAATGGACAAGGAAGGGGGTCTAATACCTTCTCTGGAAGGTGTTATAACTCTAATCAATTCAGACATCCTCAATGGAAGTGCCCAGATAAACCAAGTGCAAGTTCTCATAGTGGAGAGAGGAGGACTCAACTAGTGCAAGAGGAGGATGAAGAAAGTGTAAATTCACCTTCCATACATGCTCCTCCAGAGGTAGGAGAGTCCTTAATGATCAAAAGGACATTAATCAAGGTTTCAGCCATTAAGGAACCCCCTCAAAGAATGGCTTTATTTCAGACAACATGAAAATTTCAAGGAAAGGTATGCAAAGTAATAGTTGATTCCAATTCAACAAATAACATAGTAGCCATACTCAATTTCCCAACACCTACATCAATTGGAGAATTTAGGAGAAAAAATTGAAGTTTTTTGAAGTTTGTTTTCAAAAATTCATTTGAGAAGATTTTCCATGCCGCCCCTATGGGAATTTCTGACTTTAAGGCCTAAAAAGTAAGGCTAGAGGAGGTAAATAGAAGAAATTGCTTGTGGACGAGTTAGAACAGGTTGGAAATAGTGTGAGGATGAGGATTTTGATGTGATAGAAGGTCTGCAAGGGTAGGGGAGGTCATTTTCCAGTTTGATGTTGGGTCTTGAGTACCCCTAACATACTTATCCAATTGATGTAGAGGTAAGGGGACTCCAAACTAACACAAATTCAATGAACTTTGCAAGACCAAAACTCTAACACTTCAAAAAAATGATTTTTCTCATAATCTTCCCCTTACCTCTGCATCACTCCCTCTCCTCTCCATTGTAGATTTAGTTCCCTAGCATGCAACTTAAATTACTTTTTTTTTTTTTAAATATGTTATTAAGGGTATGAACCTTTGGTTGTTGGCTCTACAGGAAAGAAGAGCCGCCATTTCACCAAAGGGTCTCCCCTTAACACCATGGAAAATCAGTCTTAATTGTTGATGCGGTAGGGAAAGACCCCATGTGGTTTGAACCTTGGTTGTTGGCCCTATAGGAAAGAAGCCCCACCACTTCACCAAAGGGTTTCCCCTAGATCCATTCATGGTTAGTCCTATAAAAATACTAATTTTATCATAGAATTTATTGATTTTATCTTTAGATCTCTTCTTCAGGTTAAATTTATGTTAATTGGGTACCTTTGATGTAAAAAATAGGAGACACTATCCTCATACCAATCATTAGAGTATATAAGTTGTGTTGTATAATGTTGAAAAATGCTATGAGGATGAGTATCAACAATAGTATTTCTCAACCCTTAGCCTCATACTATCTTCATGGGCTATATCTCAAGATCAAAATCTTGCATAAGTGTAGGCTATTCACCTATTGTTTCTCCCAACTCATTTCAAATTAACATATTCTTCATAGTTGGGTCTATAACTATGGCACATACCTTAAATATAGTGCCTAAATTTTTTGGTTGCTTTAACTAGAGGAAAGGCTTGTTTTTCAATCATTGAATACTTAACATCTACTTCATGAAGTGGGATACCCATAAAGGTGATAGGTCTCTTATTGTTTCCATCACTTTTTGAGTAAGTATGGAAGCTCCTAAATATTATGATATAAATAAATAAATATAAAACAATGATAATAAATGTTGATTAGGATGGACATGTCAACAATGGTCCATTTAAATTCATCAAATGCCCTCTTAGCTTTACAAGTCAACTTTACCTTAGCATCTTTCTTTAGCATGGTTTCAAGGGTTTAATGATCTTGATAAAAATTATATAAAATTTCTAGAAATAATATCTTCTTGAAGAAATATTTTAACTCCTTTTTATTTCTAGGTAAGGGAATTTTTAGTATAGCTTCATTTCTTTTAGGATCTATTGGAATCTCTTTTTCTAAGATCACATGGCTAAGTAACTTTCCTTTAGTAACCCAAAAGAGGAATTTCTTTGGGCTTAAAGATATTTCATGTTCCTAACGCCTCCAAAGGACCTTTATTAAATCTTCAATATGATTGACACATTTATTTGAGAACACAATTAGATCATTGATATAAATGACTATAAACTTCCCAAACAAGTCCCTAAAATTAATGTCCATGACCCTTTAGAAATTTAGTCCCACATTGATTAAGCTAAAACACATTCTTTCATAAGTGAATGTTTCCATTTTTTTATGAAAGTGATATTTAATCTATCATGTGGGTCTATTATGACTTGGTTGTACCCCAAATAACCATCTAGTAGTGACATCATTTTTTATCCATTGACAAGTTGTAAGACTTCATATAGAGAAAGTAAAGAATAATTGTCCTTCTTTGATACCTAGTTTAAGTTTCTAAAATCCATATAATGTCATATTTCTCCATCCTTTTCCTCATTGGAATTAAATTTTCAACCCAAGATGAATGTCTAACCAAAAAGATGATTCAGGTTGATAGAAGTTTCTAAAATTCACTAAAAACTAAAGGTCCCAATAACAAATTTATAGGCCTTTTTTTAATGGTTGTACTCCTAGATTAAGAGAAATTATATGGGTAATTGTTGGTGTAGGTTTTTATTTTCCTAGTGAGTTTTTATTTTCCCTTAGTCCTAGGTTTTTCCTACACTTTATTATGCTTGCTTAGGATAATAAAGTGAGTTTATGACTAGGAGATAAGTGTGTGGTGTCCCCTTCCTTAAAGGGTGGAATGACTTTCCACTTTTTATTGTTGATTCCTATTGGTTGGTTTTTCCACCTTTAGGGAAAAAAAATCAGTCATCTTAGAAAGAAACATCCAAGAACAACAGTGCCTTCAATAATTTTAATTTCATCAAATTATCTCAAAGACACAAACTAGTATGCCATAAAGTTGAAACAAACATAGTTCATTTCCCACATTAATCCTTTTGAGATAAACTCGTGGAAAAACAACCAGTTTTAACAACACCATTAATAGAATCAGCAAACAAAACCAACAACCATGAAAGATGAGACAAAAAACATGAACACGTAGATATACGTGGGGAAAACCCTTATAGGTAAAAAACCCCACACTCGAAAAGCTTAGATCACCATTGTATTATTCAACAACAAAAAATAATTACAATACAATATCAGGATCACAACCTTTACAGGATATTTACATATGTTAAACATAAACATGACAACTAAAAGGGGGGGTGAATTAGTTGTCACAAAATTCAAGCTTAAGACTTCAACACTTATCAATTCCACAACCACACTATTCTGCTATTAAGTAAGAGCATGAAACAAAAATAACAGAAAGTAAATCAACACAATGAACACCATATTTTTACATGGAAAACCCAATAAGGGAAATACCACGGTGAGGGTTAATTCATAATATAAAAAGATTATAAAACTGAATATAAAGGCTCACTACCCAAAAGAGGACTCACTATCCAAGTACAAAGGCTCACTACCTACATAAAGGACTCACTGTCCAACAGGGAGGCTCACTGCCTACAGATATAAAAGAGAACAAAAGATCCACCACAACAATTAACACACATCCACAACTTTGAATAAGGATTACAGAAACCTTTAGGTCACTGCCTTCAGGAATCCAACACAATGAAGTATTTTTGTCTCAACTCACTCACACACACACTTTTTCTCATATGATTTGTGGCTCACTTACGTCAATTTGCATCAAACTTTCATACAATTCTTCACAATTTGACTTGATTTTATACCATCCTCTACCTTAGAAACTTTCTCCAAGTTCGGCCACAAATACCTCATTTCATAAATTCAAATTAAGTCAGAAACTTAACATTCCCACGGTGGAAAAGAATGAGAGTGAACCAATAAAACATTTAACCAAGACCAAAAATAATTTCTCTGATCAATCACACACTTCCTCAATTTAATTTTATTCTTCGAATGAAGTGTAAACACTAGGTCAGCCAAACCTAATGAAAACATAGATGAACATTGATGTACATGCTTCCCAAAAAGAAGACACATAGAATCTGCAACACACTTCATTATGCATGAGAATACATCTCAAATTTCTCCAAATACATCCATAGCAAATACAATATGCTTCAAACTCTGAACACCTTTCACCAGTCCATCAAGACTATGCAAACTAATATTGAAACATGAATTATGGATCACTAAACTTCAACCTTTTCCAAAACCTAGAGAACACCATCTCAAGACATATCCTAGATCCATAAGATTTGAAAAAAAATAGAAGAGGACTACAGAGTAGAAACATTTCTCTTAGTCCATAGAAGATCAACTTTTCTAGATCAATTCACACACTGGTGAATGTAACTTTCATGTACTATCACACTAGAAGCTAAAACTTAGGATATATCACCAAAAGATCACCGTTATCAAATATTCAGATCCGCACAAGCATAGGATCAACATAGGAGAAATGTGGAGCACATACCAAAGCACATTTTAAACACATTCATCACTCTAACTTCTCTTCTTTATTAATTTTCTCAAAATAACTTGGAAATTCATCAACACAACACATATGTAATGACATAAAGATAGCTCCATGTACTCACAACATCTCAACAGCATCTCATCTATACATGTACAATCTACAACATATTGAACTGTGTTGACATTAATGACAACATTAATGACAACACCACTAGATTAGCTCATACTTGCAACAACATCTTGTTCCATTCTGGAGAGTATTCGGCAACATAACCCATCGTGACCACCTCTCTCAGTGAGAGACATCTCTTTCGGCTACACAATCTCATGGATCAACCACTGGCCTCTCGGCCTTTCTATCACACAGCCACTTAGCCTTCACCTTCTGCAAGATTCATCTCTCTCTCGACTACCCAACCTCACATCCAGTCCCACAATAACACCACTCTCTGCGACTCTTCAACTACCGCACCCCTTTAGGGTTATACCTTGAGTTGTTGGCAACACAAGGGCAGACAACTGAGAGGGGGAGGTGAATCAATTGTCTCAGAATTTCAAACTTATTCAACTTATTAACCTTATTCTTAGATCTGATCAATAACCATGAAAGCATAAATTAACAACACATCAGAAACACACATAACACCAAGATTTTTTTATGTGGAAACCCTTTTAGGGGAAAAACCACAATGGAGATCAGTCCACAAGATTATACATTGTTAAAAGTATAAATAAATATGAATGGAGAATGCACATGCATTCAGGCGCACTACCTAGAGCTCACTGCTCAATTACAGAAAGGAAGAATCACTATCTTACAAAAGATTTACATCCACAGGATTTGAACTGAGAGAATAGCATCTGCTAATGCCTAATTACAATTCCAATTAAGCACATGAGCACTTATTCACTCTTCTTCACTCTCTTCTCTTCCTTCAAAATATCTAAACATTATTCATACACAAGAATTGCACACTTCACATACTCATACCTTCAAATGATAAAACAATCACTCTTATATATCCGCAACAAGAAATTGCATTGCTACATGTCGGCTTCAACAAAATAATAAAACGAATATAAATTGTCCACCCAAAACAATAACAATTATCAATGTGAATCAACCAAGGTCAGTACAACTTAGTGAAGACACAAAACAACATCCTCAAACATGAACCACCTTCAAAAATTATTCCTCGAAGATCCACAACACGCTACAATCACCTTTTCTGTCATGAACATGAAAAACATGAACACGCAAGAGAAAATCTCAAATTGCGAGCACAACGATCAATGCAAATGTGCAACACAGATAGAACATGATCTAGAAACATCCACAAACATCATGAATCACCAAAGAAGCATCTGAAACAACTAAACTAACTAAAATAGAATCATCTTCATTTAGGAACATCAATTGAAGTAGCAGAAAAAATGTCAGAATACAAATCTTTATAACTCGATCAAATATTCACGTGGATCTCTGAAACTCAATGTGGATAAACTAGATATACTTGAAAAGAAACCCTTTAGTCCACAACCTTTGATCATCAACATATTGGACTTACCAATAAATTGAACTTCACTTAACTACTAACAACCTGCAACTCATTTCATTACAATTTTCTCAATATCCTTGACATATACAACTTCTAATGCATTAATTCTAATATTGTTGACATCAATGACAACCACATATCAGCAACACAACCACAACATCCAACAATCTCCCCCTTTGGAATTGATGGAAACACATGATGTGAAAAACACCATCAATGCAACTATCTCTACTTACTCCCCCTTAGGTTTTGACTCTTCTCTCCTCAACTCATCCACATAACTCTTCTCTCGCAAGGATTTTCTCCCCTAGAAAGTTTTTCGCATTACTCTTCTCCCCCTTTGACATCAATGACAAATATCTCTAAGCTATGAACCACATATATGAACATCTGACTACTCCCCCTAAGTAGCAGCCACCACAACATCAATTTGGATCAAGATATGACTATGAAATGCATCTTAGTTATGATTAGGAGGGGTAATAACCCCTAACTTCCCTCTGAGATACTCAAAAGTATCCTTAGGCAATGGTTTGGTAAAGATGTCTGCAATCTGCTCCTTAGTAGGCACATACTTCAATCTGACTTCCTTTTCACTCACCTTCTCTCTCAAAAAGTGAAACTTGATAGATATATGCTTGGTCTTTGAGTGCAGCACCAAATTCTTAGAAATGTTAATTGCACTTGAGTTATCATAGAATATAGCAATAGGTTCATCATACACAACTCTAATATCCTTCAACATCTACTTCATCCACAATACTTGAGTGCAATTGTTAGCAACAACAATGTATTTCGCCTCTGCAATAGATAGAGAAATGGCATTTTGCTTCTTACTTAACCATAAAATCAACTTCTTTCCCAAGAAAAATGCACCACCACTAGTACTCTTTTTGTCATTCACATATCCTACCCAATCAACATCAATAAAGGCACTCAAAGTAAGATCATCATCTTTAGGATACCACAAGCCAAAATCAACTGTTCCCTTCAAGTATCTAAAAATTCTCTTCACAACAGTCACATGAGATTCCTTAGGATCAGCTTGAAATCTTGCAATAATACATACAACATTCATGATATCAGGCCTAGTTTGAGTTAAATACAACAATCCACCAATCATCGATCTGTATCTAGTCTGATTTGCTTTCAGAGAATCATCATTTTGTGTCAACTTGTATCCAGTCACCATAGGTGTACCAACTGGCTTTGAATCTTCCATACCAAACTTCTTTAGTAATTATTTCACATACTTGGACTGAGATATGAAGATCCCTTTATCTAACTATGTAATTTGCAATCTTAAAAAGAATTTCATCTCTCCAATCATAGTCATATCAAATTCACTTTGCATCTCATCAGAAAACTTCATGCACAAACTATCATCTCCTCCAAAAATGATATCATCAACAAAGACTTCCACAATCAAATATTTACCATCATCAATATTGAAATACAAATTACTATAAATAGTACCTTTATTAAATCCAAGCTTCAACAAATACTTATCCAATCTAGCATACCATGCTCTAGGGGTTTGCTTAAGTCCATACAATGCTTTCTTTAATCAACAAACCATATGTCCCTGATCAGTCAATTGAAATCCATCTGGTTGCTCAACATACACCTCTTCTTCCAACTCGCCATTTAGAAAATCTAACTTGACATCCATCTAATAAACCTTGTAGTCTTTGTAAGCAGCATAAGCAAGAAAATATCTCACAACTTCAATTCTAGCAACAAGGGAAAAGGTCTCTTCAAAATAAATTCCTTCCATTTGAGAATATCCTTTACACTCCAGTCTCACTTTGTTTCTAACCACTTCACCTTGCTCATTCAGTTTGTTTCTAAAGACCCATTTAGTTCCAATGACATTTTTATCCTTAGGTTTAGGAACAAGAATCCATGTAACATTCTTCTCAATTTGTTGTAGCTCTTCTTTCATTGCTTCTACCCAATGTTCATCTTTGCATACTTCATTCACATTAGTAGGCTCATTCTTTGAAATCAGAAAGTACTCTTCTGCAAATTTTCTCCTATTCTAGACACCTTTATTCTTATCACCAATAATCTATTTATCTGAATGATTCAATCTTACATACCTTAGAGTTTTAGGACATTCTTGAACTTCAGACTCTTGTGTTCTTTCTTCTGCACTTTCACTATTTTCTCCTTCCTCTTGATCTTCTTGATTTACCAGAATGATTTGAACTTGATTTGAAGTCTGAACTTGCTTTCCTTTATTTGTACTGACATTCTGATCATCAGAATCATATCCACAAGTTCTAGATGGTGTAGGTATGTCTTCATCAACCTTGAAATTTGCACTTTCAACCATTTTCCTCAATATCTTATTGTAGCACTGGTAGGCCTTGCTTTTAGTAGAATAACCCAAAAAGATACCTTCACCACTCCTAGCATCAAACTTTCCTATATCTTCATCTCTTTTGATAAAGCATCTACTCCCAAAGATTTTTAAGTACTTAATAGTAGGATTGTGACCAAACCATAGCTCAAAAGGAGTCTTAGCAGTATCACCTTTGATTTGTACCTGGTTAAGAATGTAAGCATTAGTACTCACAGCTTCTCTCCAGTAGATATGAGGAACATTTCCTTCCAGCATCATAGTCCTAGCAACATCTTGAACTATCATGTTCTTCCTTTCCACAACTCCATTTTGCTGAGGGGTCCACGGTGTAGACAATTGTCTCCTTATCTCATGTTCTTCACAAAAAGAATTAAACTCATGAGAAGTGAATTCACCACCTCTATCTGATCTCAAACATTTAATCTTCAGACCTGTCTCTGTCTCAACCATAGCCTTAAATATTTTGAACTTTTCCAGAGCTTCAAATTTCTCCCTTAAGAAAGTAACCCACATCATTCTAGAATAATCATCAATGTGTAACATGAAATACCTGTAACCTTGTAGACTTTTGACTCTAGAAGGACCACACAAATTAGTATGCACAAGCTCCAACAATTCATTTGAATTATGTTGTTTTCTCCTAAATGAAATTATAGTTTGCTTCCCTAACATTCCTTGCATATGGCATTAGTAGGTTTTATCAACTTAGGAAGATCTCTCACAACCTTAGTATAACTTATCTTGACAATATTATCAAAGTTAACATGACACATTCTCCTATGCCACAACCAACTTTCATCAACTTGAGCAATCAAACAACTTTTACTAGCAACACTCAGGGGAAAGATATTACCTTTAGTTTTTGTACCTAATGCAATGAAATTTCTAGAATTTCCCAATATTATGCACTTTCCATCCTTGAGATGAAGATTTTATCCCTTATCTACAATCTATCCAACACTTAAAAGATTATTCTTCAAATCTTCCACATATAGGACATCATCAGTATTATGCTTACCATCAAGAGAATACACCCTCTACCATGGATCACACCAACTTTTTCATCACCAAATCTTACAACACCACCATCATACTTTTCCAAGCTCACAAACTTACTTTTATCTCTTATCATATGATGGGAGCATCCAATGTCAATTACCCATTCATATTTTTCTTCAACTCGAGCAACTAGGGCTTTCTCCACATTTGTACAACTAGCAGATTCAGTAGACATAGGATTATTTTCCTTGATAGCAATAAATACCCATTCATCCTCACTTCCATTTCCTTTATTAGATTCATCATCTGTTACACCTTCATCAGCAGAATAGTAACACTTCCTTTGAAATTTAGGCTTGCTATGTCTTGGTTTAGAAGCTCTTTCCAAACACCTTGATGCAAAATGACCTATCTCATTGCAAGACAAACATTTAAGAGGAAACTTTCCTTCATACTTATCTTTTCCTCTCACCACTCTTTTGACAATAAGTGCTTCTAGCTCTTCTAGCTCTCTTTCTTCTTCCTCAATATGTCTCATTTCTTCCTCATACTTGAATTTTGTTCTTGATGAAATTTCATTGGGATCATATCTCTGTTTATCTCTCCTGGAGGTAGTAGCCTTGAATGCAGATTCTACCTTAGGAAGTGCATCGCCAAATTCACTCAACTCAAAAGCAGTAAACTTACCTATCAACATATCTCTGGTTATATTTGTTACAATTCAGAGCTCCTCAATAGTTGTAGCTTTGAATTTGTATGCAACAGGCAAGAATCTAAGCACTTTAGCAAAAATATCTGATTCATCCAACTATCCACCAACACATCTGATACCACACACAAGTTCATTCAATCTCTACATAAAAGTAGTAATGTTCTCATCATCACCCATTCTCAACATTTCATATTTCCCTTTCAGACTTTGTAGCTTAGTAATCTTCCCATTAGCATCACCTTCATACAAAGTTTCCAAATTTTTCTAGATCTCATAAGTAGTCTTCAGATCCATAACATTTGTCATCTAAAAATCAATCAAAGCACTCAACAATGCTTCCTTAGCCCTGATATTGTACTCAACATACCTAATCTCAGTAGTAGTAGTAGGACCATTCTATGGAATAACATACCTATTGCTTTTAATGCTCTAGTAGGGTTCACCAATGCATCTCAGATCACTCTCCATTTGAGTCTTCCGCAGAGAATAATTTGTTCCATAAAATCTTGGACTATCCTTCTTATATCACCATCCTGGATCACCTTAAGCTATTAAAATTCTTCCAAGGAACCTGCTATGATACCAATTGTTGGCAACACAAGGGAAAACAACTAAGAGAGGGGGTGAATTAGTTGTCTCAGAATTTCAAACTTATTCAACTTATTAACCTTATTCTCATATTTGATCAATAACCATGAAAGAATAAATTAACAACACATTAGAAACACACATAACACCAAGATTTTTTACGTGGAAACCCTGTTAGGGGAAAAACCACAGTGGAGGTCAGTCCACAAGATTATACCCTGTTAAAAGTATAAAGAAATATGAATGGGGAATGCACATGCATTCAGACACACTACCTAGAGCTCACTGCTCAATTACAGAAAGGAAGATTCACTGTCTTACAAAATATTTACATCCACAGGATTTGAACTAAGAGAATAGCATCTACTAATTCCTGATTATAGTTCTGGTTAAGCACATGAACAGTTCTTCACTCTTCTTCACTCTTATTCACACTTTGCTCTACCTTCGAAAGATCTAAACATTATTCACACATAGGAATCACACACTTCGCATACTCATGCCTTCAAATGATAAAACAATTGCTCTTATATATTCGCAACAAGAAATTACATCGCTACATGTCAGATTCAACAAAATAATAAAATGAATATAAATTGTCCGCCCAAAACAATAACAATTATCAATGCGAATCAACCAAGGTCGGCCACAACTTAGTGAAGACCCAAAAAAACATCCTCAAACATGAACCACCTTCAAAAAATATTCCTCAAAGATCCACAACATGCTATAATCACCTTGTTGGTCATGAACATGAAAAACATGAACACGCAAGAGAAAATCTCAAATCTCGAGCACAACGATCAATGCATACGTGCAACAAAGATAGAGCATGATATATAAACATCCACAAACATCATGAATCACCAAAGAAGCATCTGAAACAACTGAACTGACTAAAATCACATCATCTTCATTCACGAACATCAACTGAAGTAGTAGAAAAGTTGTAAGAATACAAATCTTCATAACTCAATCAAATCTTCATGCAAATCTTTGAAACTCAACGTGGATAAACTAGATATACTCAAGAATAAACCCTTTAGTCCACAACCTCTGATCATTAACATACTAAACTTACCAATAGATTGAACTTCACTTCACCACCGACAACCTGCAACTCATTTAATTACAATTTTCTCAATATCCTCGACATATACAACTTCTAATACATTAATGCTAATAGTGTTGACATCAATGAAAACCACATATCAAAAACATAACCAAAAAATCCAACATGAGCCACATTCCATCATCCAACATCTATTTCTGGTCGTCGGATAAGAAGTCAAAGAAATCTCCATCATCGAACTTAGGGTTATCCACCTAACACCATGTTGCCCAGTCAAAGAGACATTTATTACTGTCTCACCAATGTTCACTGAGCACATGGGACCACATGCCATTTTTCCTCCATGTCATCACCACCCATTAGCCTTCATCATGATCCACCATCCTATCGAGTCCCACATCTTTCACCATCAAAGTCATTATATCATTGAAAAACTGAACTTCAAAACCTCTTGTTGGAGGTTGCGAAGTTCCTAGAACCCGCGACTCGCCGATAAAGGGATTGCCCTATTGCTCAAACTTGAACTTTCAAACCTCATGTTGGAGGTTTTGAAGTTCACAAAAATCACAACATGCCAACAACATAGGGATCACTCTATCACTCAAAACCCAAAATTCCAAACCTCAAGTCGGAGGTTACAAAGTTCGCAAAACCTATGATACACTGACAACAAAGGGATCACCTTGTCGCTCAAAACTTGAACTTCTGAACCTCAAGTTGGAGGTTACAAAGTTCAAAAAACCCACGACACACTGAAAACAAAGGGATCTCCTTCACTTCACAGTCGCTAAGTTGGGAGATCATGAAACTTTAGAACCCCGCATATTCAGTTAGAAAAACCTGAAAACCAATGACTTAACTTAGTGTGATGAAGGATGAAATCACAAGTACCTCAAGAAGTCGATCAAGCCAGTAAATTTGAGTCACATTTCTCAACATTCTCCCACTTGACAAAGAACTTACTGGATCCTTCCAAATCAAACTCATGAATCTTAAACAATGCTTATGTTCTCCAACCAAGACACTTGCAATGACATCCAAGATGTTCACCAACTTAGGCAATAGTTCCAACCATCCACCACAGGAAAAGGAATGAGCCAAGGCATATATGCACCAGTCTCAAGAACACAAGCATTAGATCCAATAGATGACAAGGGCTTCAAAAATACCACCACTCCATTGCGCTCACACACTATACAAAAGCAATATCAAATTCAAAGCTCAAACCAGAACACAACTGTGAATTCACCCTCCAAAAACAAGATAGAACATCAACTAGATCAACAACCAGAAAACTGACTACTCCCATCCAACCAATCAAACCCATGTGACTAAAAATAGCACCCACAACAAGTGTTAATACATCCAATCACACATACCTCCAAGGTATCCTCATCAGTAAACTCATGCTATCAACATAGCCAACCCATCAACCACATAAACAATCTCCATGTGCCAACTAGTCAAAGAATACAAAACACATCTAGGAACTCCCACTGCATGGGTAAAGCCAAATCTGAAAGATCAAGGTATAACAAGTCTACCGACAAAAAAAATTCTCTCATAAGAGAAATAAAGCCTCACCTTATTCTCCATGTATCCATGAGCACCTGCAAATGATCATCCCATGCTAAACTCCAAATGCATCACTGCACTATCATGAAGTTCTCAAGCATATGACCAATGCACCCAAAACACAGAGAATCACGAGACCATTGTAAAAGCTCTAGACTTCTAAAATATGAACTTATCATGACATCATGATCTTAACATCCCCCTTAGGAGATCCCATGCTCCAAGTGAACATACCATGGTCTCAAGAGCAATGCATCATGCCAAAACTCTAATGTGCAATCAAGAGTATACAATGACATTAAGAAAACAAACTCTAAACCAACACCTATCAAGCACCACCAATACCTCAACCAAATACTCCAAGAATACTCCATGGTTATGAGATGTTGCACATCTTCAAATATTGTCCATGCAATTGCAAAAGAACCCTTCTGCAACAACAGGATCTAAGAGCTCCTCCTAGTAACATCTGCAACACTAGAGAAGACCATCCATAACAAAGTGATGAATTCACAATCATTGCTAAAGCTCCCACTAAAACGTGACATATAAGCTCTCCAAGCATCATGAAAAACATATGTTATACTCAAAATACTCTATTTCCACTCATTAACATGTCTATTTGAAAAAAATACCAAGTGGCACCAAGATCTCCAAACCAAGCAAAAAACACCATCATTGTCAAAAGATTACACAAGGTCATGTATCCAACCTATCCATGACATTGTGATACAACATGCTACAAGTCCCCATAACTGACTATCTAGGTACTCAACACCATCCATCCTCTCATCTCAAAGCAACCACACCAATGCAAAAATGACCACAAACAAGGCCAACTAACAAGTTTGCACCAACACAAAATCAGATCTTATGGATATAGATAGTCCACTTCTGAGTTGTCTCACAACAACATGTAGGTAAAGACAACCCAAAAAATTGCACAACCCATAGATCCATTCAAAAAAACATGCAAACCCATCATCACACTGGAAACTATAAAACTAAGATCTCAAGGAAAATAACGTAGAAAAACTTGACTCAAACACCAGATCAAGCTCAAATCTGATTTTCCAATCCTGTCCACAACTCGAGCACCATAGTGTAGGAACCTAGAAAGAAACACCATAAGAAATGATGAGTGACTAATCACATACCAACACTCCCATGCAGAGAAGAAATCACACCTCCTCAAACCATGCCAAACTGCAACTATCTCATCTAGTCATACCCTAAAAGCCAGGGTCTATAAAATAACTTAACATCAGCTCCACATAACCACAAGTTTTTCTTGTCTGTGTAAAACCTGAAAAACTACAAAGCCATTCAAGTACAAAACATCTTTAAAAGGAAACAACATTTTAGAAACTCTAGCCCCATTTCAGGCCAACTCCTCAACCACCAACATGTACATGCATACAAGAGAGATAGGCTATTCCAGAAGCTTCCAGATCATCCAATGATCAACTCCATAGCCTACTTGCACTTTGGGTACCATAAAAATATGCCTTCCAATACTAGGAAAAACACCCAGCATAAGCACATTACTCCATGACTGAACAACCCAAACTTCTCCATATCATCATGGAGCCCCTCACACAGACACCCAATATGAAATATTTGGTTGCAACACAACCACGAAGCAAAATATTCCACCCCATGCATCAAGGTTATACCACTGCTAACTAGGAACCTCATATCATAACATTCCAGTATGACCAGTTCCAGTTTCTCCATCTTCACCATCTTCCATGCTACGTGTTGTCTTAGAAAATTAAATAGAAAAGAAAGAAATTCTACTCACCAAAGGATCAATACATCAGTTAATTACTCAAGATTTCCTCAAGCCTAGAAGACTAAGAAATCATCACAGAAGGAATACCCATAACCAACAACTCACTAGGAAGAAACACGTCCCAGAAGAAGGCTCTGATACCACTTGTAAGGAAAAAATATTGGTCATCCTAGAAAGAAACATCCAAGAATAGTAGTGCCTTCATTAATTTTAATTTCATCAGATTACCTCAAAGACACAAACTACTATGCCATAAAGTGGAAACAGACACAATTCATTTCCCACATTAATCCTTTTGAGAGAAACTCATGCAAAAATAACCAGTTTCAACAACACCATAACGGATTCAACAAATAGAACCAACAAACATGAAAGATAAGATAGAAGACATGAACACATAGATATACATGGGGAAAAGCCTTCTAGGTAAAAAACCCCACACTCCAAAAGCCCATATTGCCATTGTATTATTTAGCAATAAAAAATAGTTACAATACAATATTAGGCTCACAACCTTTACAAAAGATTTACATCTTATTCCATTCTAGAGAGTATTTGGAAAAATAACCCATTGTGGCCACCTCTCTCAGTGAGAGACATCTCTTTCAACTACATAGCCTCACAACTCGACCACCGGCCTCTCAGCCTCTCTGTCACACAGTCACATAGCCTTCACCTTCTACATGATTCATCTCTCTCTTGGCTACCCAGCCTCACAGCCAGTCCCATAGTAATCACCACTCTCTGTGACTCTTCAAATACCTCACCCCTTTAGGGTTACACCTCGTGCCACATGCCATCATAAAGCATCTAATTCTAGCCATCACATAAGTAGTCGAACAAATATCCATCGTTGAGCTTAGGGTTATCCACCTAACACCATGCCACCCAGTCGAAGAGACATTCATTACCGTCTCATCGATATTCACCGAACACATGGGCCCACATGCCATCTGTCCTCCATGTCATTGCCACCTATTAGCCTTCGTCATGATCCACCATCCTACCGAGTCCCACATCTGTCGACATGAAAGTCGCTATATCATTGAAAAACCAAACTTCAAAACCTCTTGTCGGAGGTTGTGAAGTTCCTATAATCCATGACTCGTTGATAAAGGGATCACCCTGTCACTCAAAACCAAAACTTCCAAACCTCATGTTAGAGGTTATGAAGTTCACAAAACCCACAGCATGCTGACAACAAAAGGATCACTTTGTCACTCAAAACCCAAAACCCAAACTTTCGAACCTCGAGTCAGAGGTTGCAAAGTTCACAAAACCTATGACACATCGACAACAAAGGGATTGCCCTATCACTCAAAACTCAAACTTTTGAACCTCAAGTCAGAGGTTGCAAAGTTTGCAAAACCCATGGCATGCTAACAACAAAGGGATCGCCTTTGCTTCATAGTCACTAAGTTGGGAGATTATGAAACTTTAGAACCCCGCGACTTTAGTTAGAAAAACTTGAAAACCTATGACTTAAATCAGTGTGATGAAGGAGGAAATCACAAGTGCTTGAAGAAGTCGATCAAGCCAGTAAATTTGAGTCACACTTCTTAACACCACCTACCTCCTCTCCTAAGTTCTATATAAACTCACTACCTAGCTTGTATTTGCATACTCTTGCATCTTCTTGCAATATTTTATGCATCTTTGCATTGTATCTTTTCAACTTGGAAGCTCTTCATGTAAAATTGTCACATTGAGTTGCATAATCTCTCAGAGTTGTGGTTTACATTCTTATGTTTTTCCAGTTTATGTAACTTTGATTTTCTCTTAAAAAGGTCCTTGGGTTATTCAATCTATTTCATATTTCTAAGATGGTATTAGAGCTTTTGTTTTGAGAAATGTAAGTTCATAGATTCTTGATTGAGAGATTGAGTTTCTTGTAAAGATCTTGTAAATTCTTGTATGCTCTTCTCTTGCATTTTAAATGAGCTATAGAATCACAAAGGATTTACAAAGATCTAATAACCTCTTCATATTACATATGTGTTTTGTGAGATCTAAGTGATTACAGCATTTTTGGTTATACTGGCATCATTTTTTACTATTCCAACGCATCCATAAGGCTCAAGAAAGTCAATATTGGCTTTTATTTCATCCAAATTAGAGATCATTTGACATAGTTGCAAATAAGGGTTTGAAGCTCATATCTGAAAAAAAACCTTTTATTGAAGAATTTTCAGCCTAAATGAACCTTTCCATTGCATTCAAAAGGCCCAAAAACCCCTATTCTCATATAAAATTTGTCTATTTTAGACAAATTTATTTTTGGCAAATTTTTCTTTTGTTGGGAGGGTTGTCACTGTTGGCTAAATTTAGCCATTTTTAAAAAAACATAACTTTTCACCACAGTGTCAATTTTCTACAAACAAGATATTGTTGGAAAGCTAGAGATGAGAAATTTCCATGCATAGAGGTATTGAAAATAAATTTTTCTATTTTCTACCAGATATTGCAAGTTGAAGCTGTTTGGTGCAATTCTCTTTAAAATGCCATAACTTTCACCCCAGTGCTCCATTTTTTGAAAACAATTAGGCATTGTAATTTTTTTGGAGAGAACTACATAGCCATAAGGCTAATTTTTCTATATTTTGTCTCAGGTTTATTTTGTATCAAAAAATTTAATTTTGGCTATTTTGAGCCTATTGAGCATTGTATCTTGGAAAAGGCTTTGTAAGCACACTAAAGGGGGGTGATTTTTGATACTAGTGAAAAGGGTGGGAGTGTATTGGTTTTCTTTTGTAATCATTTAAGGATTGTATCATGGGTTTTTCTACTCATCCTTTTGTCATAATCCTAGATAAGGCTAATTATGAGTCTTTGGGAAAAAGGAATTCTAACCCATCTTAGATAGCTAAGAATTTTTCCTTACCTTTATGGGCTCATGCTTGAACTAGACACACCTGGAAGGAAATCAATATGGGGTAATAGAATTGATCATGTATTAAGAATTATTGGTTCTTATGTTGACGAGTACACTATGTTGGTTATAGTGGACATTGAATGTCCTTGCACACTTTGGACCAAAATTTGGGAAAAGTTTGAAGAACCTCATGTTTCTCCATTCCCAGATGATCCTGCTATAGGTTGCCTCATTCTACTTGATGATGTAGATAATATACCAGTTGATGATGATACTTTAGAGGAGCTTAAGTATTATTCACATCTTGAATGTTCAAATGACACAAAGACTTCTCTTGCTTCCCATCCTCACGTTGAGATTACATCGACATCACTTGTTGCAAATTCATATTCTAGAGATGCTTCTTTGAGATCTTCCAATGACTCATTGCAGTGGGATCATTTATATCCTTTCGATTCAGTTCATTGGGACCAATTTCTACTAGACACATCTTGTTTGTTTGTAGAGTGCCTCATCTCAAATCTAGATGATACTATTAAGGATATACATCTTCTCTTTGAGGACCACTATTTTGTCCTTGCATCTTCTATTGCTACTACAAATTTCAATGTTGCTTCTTTGAAAGCTTCCAATGAATTCTTGTAGTAGGACATCCATATTCCTCTTGATTCAACTTGTGATGATCTCTTGACGAGCATTTTAGACTTATTTATAGGGACACATATTTCAGATTTGGGAGACACTATTGAGTGTATTCATCTTCTCTTTGATGAAGTTTATTCTTCTTTAGTTGTTGTGAGGGATCACTTTGACCATCTCATTTATGTTCATTTATTTTAGTTTGACATGAGTGTGGATACTTTGGATCAACATGTGAAGAAGAAATCTTTAGAGGAGGTACTTGAGTCTTTGGCTTGTGCTCTACATCAGTCTCTAGGAGATTCTGATTTGCAATCTTCAACAGTGTGGCCTAAAACACCTAATTTGATTGTGAAAACTTTCAACATCGATATGGGAATACTTGACCCGACTTCAATGACTTCATACATATTGCACTTTCTTCCTACATATTCCTTTCAAGACTTGGGAGATAGATTGCATACACCTTTGGTTTTGTTTCTTCCTAAGGAGAGGAATATTTTTTGATGATCATGGACCATATTCTCCATCCAGTTTCGATCATCTACCATTGGATCTCTTTGGGGGGGCTACTTAGTCCTTGTTTTCTTCTCTCTCTATTTTGGGGGGTGTTCTCTCTCTATTTTTGGGGGGGCTTCTTCTTCCTTGGGGGGAACTTGATATGTACATGGGCACCTATCATGGCCTCATTTGTTGAGACCCATCATAGTTTACATCCTCCTAAGCTGTGCTTAAGGGGGGGTGTTGGTGTAGGTTTTTATTTTCCTAGTGGGTTAATTTATTTTCCCTTGGTCCTAGGTTTTTCTTACACTTTATTAAGCTTTCTTAGGATAATAAAGTGATTTTATGACTAGGATATAGGTGTGTGGTGTCCCCTTCCTTAAAGGGTGGAACCACTTTCCACTTTTGGTGGCATCCTCCACTTTTGGTGGTCCATCTCCACTTTTTATGGCTGATTCCTATTGGTTGGATTTTCCACCTACCTCCTCTCCTAAGTTCTATATAAAATCACTACCTAGCTTGTATTTGCATACTCTTGCATCTTCTTTCAATATTTTATGCATCTTTACATTGTATCTTTTCAACTTGGAAGCTCTTAATGTAATATTGTCACATCGACATTGCATAATCTCTTGGTGTTTTGGTTTGCATTCTTATGTTTTTCCAGTTTAAGTAACTTTGATTTTCTCTTAAAAAGTTCCTTGGGTTATTCAATCTATTTTATATTTTTAATAGTAATTATAGATGGATAATAAGACTTCAAACCTTTATATCCCATGGCCATGAAATTTGAGTAATTGATCTAGAAGTGATAAAATTTCTCTTCAATCCTCTTATGTAAATTATTTTCATATAATTAATTCTTTTTTATTTTCCCCATCATCCAAATAATAGGGTTTAACCAAGGAATTTTTCAAAATTGTAACTCCAATTTATATTTGTGGCCACCGATATCAAATATTTTTCAAAAACTACCATTTCATTTGAGATGGTATTAGTTTTCAAGTTAATGTAACTAAAACGGAGAAAAATAGGGGGGTATGTGTATCAAAGTGATATGTGTGTGTGGATGATATGGTGGACCTATTTTCCTTTATTTCATTAGGAAATGAGATCCACACAAAGAATTGACTTACAACCCTTAGGTGAGTCAACTCGATGAGGGAATCTACTAATTTCCTTATGATTGAGGATGGGGGTATTAGCCTAAACACCTTAGGGAGAAAGAGTAAAAATAGTAAATCAACTCAATTATGCCCATTCAAACTTGAAACATCAATTTAAAGAATAATACAAACAAAAATATAGCAAAGTTTTGGTAGATCTTAAAATGGAAGAGTGATGTGTACCTATCACCAAAATATAATTTGGTAAGGCTACCTAGGACTCATTTTCCCATAGGTGAATGGGTCTCTATGCAGTGGTTTCAATCAGCTTTTGAGATCCTTTGATGTCAATCTATAGCTTCTATTTGATCTAGGTTTCAGTGTTGGGAAGTCAGAAATGAGATCTGTAGGCGAGTTTTCATGAATTGACAACAATGTTGACAACTTTTCCAATTTTGCAACTTGATAGATCTTCAATCCTTCTTCAACCTATAACCCTACACATTCAAAAAGATGAGAAAAATATCTTTTTTTGGTGGATAAGGGTTTTCCTTGGTCAAACCCTAGTTTGGTAATTAAACCTTGAACTGAAGTAACAAAATATAAAAAGAATGATGAATGACCAACAAAATGTTGCAACTCAAAAAACCCTTGAATAAACCTTTGGAGGATTGAAATATTGATCTTGATCTTGCATGAAGTGGCTTCAATGGATGTGGATCTTGATACTTGAATCTTGACATGAATGATGACTTTGATCTTGAAACCTACATCACAATGTTAGCTCCAAAAACATGCATGATTGCAAAAGGATTTGACATGATGCGTGAGATCTTTATTACTGGAATAAATCATTGATAAATCTTTTCTTGAATGCCCTTGATCATAATCTTTTCTCTTGTAAACTTTAATGATGCAACTTAGACTTCTTATACTTGATTTGATAAAAAGACCTTATATTTATAGGTATCTATCCTTAATTTCCCAAAAAATAAACATCACAATCCGATATTAAAATTTGAATTTAGGGATAATAAAATACCACCAAAAATATGTTGCAAGTATTGATAAGTATGGTGGCATTGTCATTAATGTTGTCATTGATTCCAACACAGTATAGGTTGTTGCAAAGAAAAGAATCAAGTGATTGTAGGTGGTGCATGTATAGTTGAGATATTGTAGAGGTGTTGCGAGTACATGGAGCTATCTTTATGATTTTGTAGGTGTGCTAATATGATGAGTTACCAAGTTCTTTTGAGAAAAATAATAAATAGTGAAGATTGAATTATGTAAGTGTTTAGAATGTGCTCTGGTATGTGCTCCACATTTCTTCTATGTTGATCCCATGTTTGTACGAACCTGAAGTGTTGTTTATGGGAATTTGTGGGTGATATATCCTAGATTATAGCTTTTAGTTTGATGAATAGTGAAATTTGTGTTCACCAGTGTGTGAACTGGTCTGGTAGAGTTTTTTGTCTGTGGATTGGGAGAAATGTATCTGTTCCGTAGTCTGCCGCTAGTTTGTTTCTAGTCTTGCAGATTTGGAAGAAGGATTGTAATGATGTTATCTATGTTCTTTCAAAGGCGTTCATGGTTTGGTGCTCAAGAAGACTAGTTTCAGAGTTGTTGTGTGATTCTGTGTAGTTTAGATAGACTGATGGAAAGTGTTCTATGTATGAAGGTTGTTGCATTAGTTGTGGATGAATCTGAAGGCATCTAAGATGTGTTCCAAGTATGGTGAAGCATGTTATGTGGTCCACATGTTATCTTCTCATTACAGAAGTGTGTACTTCAAAGTTCATTTGTGTTTTTATTAGGTTTGGTTGACTTGGTGTTTACACGTCATGCGAAGGATAAGTATCAATTAAGAAAATGTGTGATTGATCCAAGATGTTGTTTCAGGTCTTGGTTAAGTGTTGGTTTGGTTTTCTCTAATTCTTATCCATCACAGGAATGTTGAGTTGCTAACCTAATTTGAATTTGTAAATTGAAGCGTGTGTATCCAACCTTGGAGAAATTTTCTAAGGTTGAAGATGGTATAAATACAAGACAAGGTGTTAAGCATTGTACGCCACAAGTGTGAGAAGCAAGAGTGTGCAAAAGTGAATTGAGGCAACAATACTTTAATGTGTTAGACTCTTGAAAGCAGTGAGTTGATGGTGTTTTCAATTCTCTAATCAAGGCTACGGATGTGTGGAATCTGTTGTGGTGGAACTTCTATTACATTGAGAAAATTTTCTCTATGTAACATTATTATTTCTATCTTTATGTATCTATAGGCAGTGAGCCTCCCTGTTGAATAGTGAGCTGTATCCGGACAGTGAGTCTTATCTTGGGAAATGAGCCCTTTGGTAGTGAGCCTCTTTATAATCGGTTTTGTAATTACTCTATATTGTGATCTAATCCTCATAGTGGTTTTTACCTTATTTGGTTTTCCACGTAAATCTAGTGTTTCTTGTGTTGATATTGCTTTATGTTATTTGCACTCCATGCTCATACTTAATAAAAGATTAAAGTGGATGTGGAATTAATAATTGTTTGATATTTGTGAATGAGATTGGTGATAATTGATTCACCCCCCTCTCAATTGTCTTATGCATTTCAACAATTGGTATCAGAGCTTTGGTTCCTTAGAGAAGAGCTTAACCACTTGAGGTAGATTTGATGGCATACAAATTGAAAATCCCTATGTTTGATGGATCTGACTACAGTTTCTGGAAAGTGCAAATGAGAGGTTATCTGATCTCTCTTGGATACAAGACTTGGAAAGATGTTGAGACAAAATATGTTGAGTCGGCTAGTGGTCCTTCTACAAATGAGATTTCTGCCTATGAAGAAAATTAAAAGGTTAGGTATGCAATTTATAGTGCTTTATCTAAGACTGATCTAACAAAATTTATTTCATCAGGCACTGCTTATGAAGTTTGGGAAAAGTTGAAAGATATCTATGAAGGAAATGATAAAGTCAAATTGTCAAAGAATTTAAGCGCAAATATGAGAACTTGAAAATGGAAGAAGGTGAAGATATTGCAAGCTATTTTTAGAGGGTTGATATTTTAGTAAATGAAGTCAAAATCAAGATGGTACTTTGACAGATGAAGATGTAATGGAGAATATTTTGATGACCCTTCTAGAGAGTTATAGTGATAAGGTCTCAACTATTGAGGAAGTTTATGATCCAAAGAAATTCATTAAAGAACAACTATTTGGCACCTTGACTGCATTTGAAATGAGGAAATTTGGAAAAGAAAAGGAGAAAATAGAAACAACCTTCAAGGCCACAAAGACAGAAGATGATCCATATGGTGATAGTTCAAAGGAGTTGGAAGCAAATTTTACAAGGAAGTTGAAGAAAGGTACTTCAAGATGTCCAAATAGAGACACACACAAGAAGAGTAGAGGCAATAAAGACAAAAAGGAAAAAAAAATCAAGAAATTGTATTATGTTAGAGAAGATGTTGGAATTTCTGATGATGAATCTAATTTTGAGGTTGATAATGATGAATGCATGTTTCTATCCTTAGAGAATAAATGAGTGCCTACTAACCATAGAAGATGTGCAAAGGAATGTGTTCTGGAAAACAAGAAGGAAGAGATGGAAGGTACTCTAGTTACTGCCTTTCATGCTAGATAGGATGAAGATTATTGGATAATTGACAGTGGATACTCAAATCACATGACCAAAGACAAAAAAAAGTTTACTAAACTTGAAAAGTATGATGGAGGATTAGTCATGTTTGGAGATGATTTTGGTGCAAAGATTGTTGGAAGAGGAACAATTAGTTTTGATGGAAAAAACATTATTGATGATGTATACCATGTTAAGGACTTAAGAAATAATCTCTTGAGTGTTGGAAAAATGTGTAACAAAGGATTTAAGCTTATGTTTCAGGATAATACTTGTGAGATCAAAAAAGGGTCTGAAATTGTGGTAGTTGCAGGAAGAAGAACATATGGAAACATTTATCAGCTTAAGGGTTTTGATGGTCAGTGTTTTGTGTCTTAAATTAATGAAAGTTGGCTATGGCACCGGAGGATGGGACATGTGAACTTTGACAATCTAATCAGGATTAGTTCAAGAGAAGTTGTTAGGGATCCTCTTAAGATCACAAAGCCTACCAATTCTATTTGCAGAAGTTGTCAGTTGGGAAAACAAACGAGATGCAACTTTAAAGGAAAAGAACAATCAACTACCTGAATGCTGGAATTAATTCATACAGACCTCTGTGGCCCCACAACAATAGGAAGTCTTAATGGTGACTGATGATTATTCTATAATGACATGGGTTACTTTTCTTAGGGAGAAATCTCAAGCTCTGGATAGATTCAAAGTGTTCAAGGCTATGGTAGAGAATGAAGTGAACCTAAAAATCAAATGTTTAAGGTTTGACAGAGGTGGAGAATTCACCTCCAGTGAGTTTAATATGTTTTATGAAGAGCATGGTATAAAGAGGAAATTTTCTACTCCTAGAACTCCTCAGCAGAATGAATTTGTTGAGAGAAAGAACCAGATTGTTCAAGAAGCTACAAGGACTATGATGAAAGAGGAAAATGTACCTGATGTATATTGGAGAGAATTAATTCACACTACTATTTATAATATTAATAGAGTTCAGATCAAAGGTAACAACTCAAAGACTCCTTATGAACTATGTACTGGAAAAATTCCTACTGTTAAGTACTTTAAGGTGTTTGGAAGCAAATTTTATATTAAAAGAGATGATGAGAACCTAGGAAATTTTGATGCAAGATGTGATGAAGGTATTTTCCTTGGATATTCAATTAACAACAAAGCTTATAGATGCTTCAATAAAAGATTGAGAAAGATTGTTGAGAGTGCAAATGTGAAAGTAGATGAAGATATGCACATATCAGTTGAAATAAATGAAGTTGAACTAGATGAGCCTATCTGCAAACATGTACAATAACAGAATAAGGAAGAAGAAGAAGAACAGATTGAAGAAGAAGAAACTTTGGAACCTGCTCCTAAGACTCCAAAATATTCACAGAAAAATCATCCTGAAGAATAGATAATTGGAGACAAAAGTGAAGGTGTGAAGACAAGAAGCAAAGTGGTAGTATCTGAGGTAAATTTGTGTTTACTTTCTAAGATAGAACCTAAAATAGTGAGTGAAGCATACAAAGATAAAAATTGGGTTAGAGCAATGAAAGAGGAATTGCAATAGATAGAGAAAAACCAAACATGGGAATTGGTTCCTAAACCTATAAACAAGAATGTAATTAATACAAAGTGGGTATTCAAGAACAAGCTGAATGAGAATGGTGAAGTAGTAAGAAACAGAGCAAGGCTTGTGTGCAAAGGTTACTCGCAGGTTAATGGAATAGACTTTGAGGAGACATTTTCCCCAGTGGCAAGAATGGAGGCTATTCAAATGTTTTTGGAATTTTTTGCTCACAAAGATCTCAAGGTATACCAAATGGATTTTAAGTCAACATTCTTGAATGGAGAATTGGAAGAAGAGGTTTACAAGGAGCAACCAGAGGGATTTCAGTTATTAGATCAACCAGACATGGTCTGTAAGTTGAAAAATTCATTGTATGGACTTAAACAGGCTCCCAAAGCATGTTATGCAAGGTTGGACAAGTATTTGACTCAAAAAAGGTTCATCAAAGGCTTCATAGATAATAATTTCTATTTCAAGGTTGAAGGAAACAAAATGTTGATAGTGGTTGTGTATGTTGATGATATTATCTTTGGAGGAAATGAGGGTATGTGCAATAAATTTGCAAAGGAGATGAAAAAAGAGTTTGGAATGTCTATGATTGGTGAGTTGAATTTCTTCCTTAGACTTCAAGTGAATCAAACTGATAATGGCATATTCATTTTACAATCAAAGTATGTTAAATAATTACTAAAGAAGTTTGTAATGGATGACTCCAAACCGGTTTGTACCCCTATGGCAATTGGATGAAAATTGAGTAAGGATGATGAATCTCCTAAAGTTGATCTGAGCATGTACAGATCTATGATTGGTGGACTGTTATATCTTATTGCTACTAGACAGGATATCATGCATGCAGTATGTTTGGTTGCCATATTTCAAGCAAAACCTAAAGAAACACATGTTACAACTATGAAAAGAATATTTAGATATCTAAGAGGCACTTCAGATTATGGCTTGTGGTATCCTAAGGATACTAATTTCACTTTGAGTGCTTACACTAATGCAGATTGGTTTAGTTGTGTATATGACTCAAAGAGTACAAGTGGTGGTGCATTCTTCCTTGGATGTAGGTTGGTTTCATGGCTAAGCAAGAAACAAGATTCAGTTTCTTTATCCACTACAGAAACTGAGTATATAGCTGCAACATCTTGTTGTGCACATGTATTGTGGATGAAGAAAACATTGAAGGAAATGGGAGTGATGTGTGATGAGCCTATCCCTATCTTCTATGATAATACAAGTAAAATAAATATTTCAAAGAATATGGTAATGCATTCAAGGAAAAAGCATATATCTATCATGTATCATTTCTTAAGAGAGAAGGTATTGGAGAATGAAGTCAGACTAGAGTATGTGCCTACAAAGCATTAGATTGTTAATATATTTACTAAGGCTCTTCCGAAGGATACTTTTGAGTATCTCAAGGAGAAGTTGGGGGTTACTTCCTCTCCTTCTTTGAACTAGGTGCACATGGAGGTGCATCAGTCCAATGGATCTACAAATTCATCATTTGTTTGGAATGATGACTGGGGTCTACTCCTTAGGGGGAGTAGGAAGTATCATTGTTGCAATATGAGATGTGTGGGTGCACTCCTAAGAGGGAGTGATCAAAATTTTGTGTTCTTTTCCATTGGTTTCAAAGGGGGAGAGAGATTCATGTGTTTCCATCAATGACAAAGGGGGATATCGTTGTAAGTATGGATGAGTATGGTGGTGTTGTCATTAATGTTGTCATTGGTGTCAACATGGTATAGGTTGTTGTAGAGAAAGGAATCAAGTGATTGCAGGTGGTGCATGTATAGTTGAGATACCGTAGAGGTGTTGTGAGTAAATGGAGCTATCTTTATGGTGTTGCAGGTGTGCTGATATGATGAGTTACCAAGTGCTTTTGAGAAAATTAATAAATAGTGAAGACTAAATTTTGTAAGTGTTCATAATGTGCTCTACATTTCTTCTATGTTGATCCTATGCTCATGTAGATCTAAAGTGTTGTTTATGGGAATTTTTGGGTGATATATTTTGGATTATAAATTCTAGTTTGATGAAGAGATAAAGTTGTGTTCACCGGTGTGTGAATTGGTCTGGTAGAGTTGTTTGTTTGTGGATTGGGAGAAATGTATCTGCTCTACAATCCTCTACTGGTTTGTTTCTAGTCTTGCAGATCTTGAAGAAGGCTTGTAATGATGTTATTTTTGTTCTATCAAAGGCGTTCATGGTTTGGTGCTCAGGAAGACTAGTTTTAGAGTTATGTGTGTCTGTGTAGTTCAGATGGACTGATGAAAAGTGTTCTATGTATGAAGGTTGTTGCATTATTTTTGGATGAATATGAATGCATCTAAGATGTGTTCCAAGTATGGTGAAGTGTGTTATGTGGTCTGTGTGTTATCTTCTCATTGTAGAAGTGTGTACTTCAAATTTCATTTGTGTTTTCATTAGGTTTGACCAACCTGGTGTTTAACATCATGCGAAGGATAAGTATCAATTAATAAAGTGTGTGATTGATTTGAGATGTTGTTTTTGGTCTTAGTTAAGTGTTGGTTTGATCTTCTCTCATTCTTATCCATCGTTGGAATGCTAAGTTGCCAACCTAATTTGAATTTATAAATTGAAGTGTGTGTAGCCAACCTTGGAGAAAGTTTCTAAGGTTGAAGATGGTATAAATACACAGCAAGGTGTTACGCATTGTATTCCACAAGTGTGAGAAGTAAGAGTGTGTGAAAGTGAATTGAGGTAGTAGTACTTTAATGTGTTAGACTCCTGAAAGTAGTGAGTTGATGGTGTCTGTAATTCTCTGATCAAGGCTACGGATTTTTGGAAGTTGTGGTGGATCTTTTGTTGCATTGAGAAAGTGATCTTTCTGTAACATTCTTATTTCTATCATTCTATATCTATAGGAAGTGAGCCTTCCTAT
This sequence comes from Sequoia sempervirens, assembly GCA_007258455.2. Classification (NCBI taxonomy): domain Eukaryota; kingdom Viridiplantae; phylum Streptophyta; class Pinopsida; order Cupressales; family Cupressaceae; genus Sequoia; species Sequoia sempervirens. The sequence goes on from VDFB02345461.1 coordinate 56,637, forward strand.
TGGATAGTGAGTCCTATCTAGACACTGAGTCCTATATGGACAGTGAGTCCTATCTTGGGTAGTGAGCCCTTTGACAGTGAGCCTCTTTGTAATTGATTTTGTAGTTACTCTATATTGTGAGCTAATCCTCACCATGGTTTTTCCCTTATTGGGTTTTCCACGTAAATCTAGTGTTTCTTGTGTTGATATTGCTTTTTGTTATTTGTACTTCATGCTAAAACTTAATAATAGATTAAAGTGGATGTGGAGTTAATAATTGTTTGAGATTTGTGAATGAGATTGATGACAACTGATTCACCCCCCCACCCTCTCAATTTTCTTGTGCATTTCAATAAAACATATTTTAAATTTAGGTTCAAAGGCCTAGGGAGGAACCATTCATCCATGGGCGAATGGGTCCAAAGTTCCTATTCCTAGAACACACATTGCTCAAGGTAATTTATTATATGTTGGCATTAATTATTTTTTTTAATAAAAAGGTATAAGAGCCTATATATATTTATAATATATAAAAGAGTTTTACATATATGCCATTCCTTATAAGGTGAAATCTACCTTTCAAAATTTCCTATCTAATGATTACAATATTGAGCTAATTTGTAGATAAGAAAATATACATGCCAAAATTGGGCTTAAGAAAACTCGTGTAACTACATACCGCGAGCAAAGAAATCATACCCTATTACTAGATCCTTTTCTATTTACACCCCTCGAGCAATACACACATGAGCTATGAAATCATGAGCCATAGCGTTTGAACCCTTAGCAACATTAGAAAAATCACAGATCATCACTAACAGATGCAGACGGGGAAAAAGAACAAAATTATGGAACATCACTGGAAGATGTGGTCGGGACAAAAGAAAAAAATTATAGAGCATTGCTGGAAGATGCAACCAGGACAAAAGAACAAAAAATTGGAGCATCGCTAGAAGATGCAACTAGAATGGAGGAACAAAGTTCTAGAGCATCACTAAAAGATGCGACCAGAATGAAGGAACAAAGTTCTAAAGCATTGTTGAAAGATGTAGCCAGAATGCAAGAACCAAGTTCCAGAGCATCACTGAAAGATGCAACTAGAATGTTGGAACAAAGTTTCAGAGCATCGCTAGAAGATGCAGTTGAAATGTAGGAGCAAGGTTCCAGAGCATTGTTGAAAATGTAATTTATTAGGAGTGTTGGTATTAATTGTTGTTAGGTTTCTGCTTTAGAAAATGTAATTTATTAGGATCGTATGTGTAAAATAGGGATTATTAAGACATAATTAAGTTCAATTTAATTGAGGGGACCCAAAAAAAGTGTGAAAATGTAAAGGAGTACATTTTTCTACACGACATTTAGCCCCCACTTTAGTGAGAGGATGACCTTGTGTCAAACTCACACTAAAGTAGACAATCAAGAGAGATAATTGTACAACTATTGGAAAGATAATACAAAAAAGGTCAAGGAGGGTGATCAAGCCCCCAAAATCTAAGATCTCATGAAAAACCAATAGAGGTACAAAGAGACACGTACCTTTGTTAAATATGCAGTAGCAATGACAAGATACTCAATCACACAATTCCAAAGACTTAAGAAAATAAAAAAGGGGTGGATCAAGCCTCGACTGTTTGTCCATCTGTATATAGATCAATCCTTAGTTTTTTTCCAAAAATGTTTACAAGTGGAAACCTGTTGTCCACTATGCAAAAAAATGTTCTCACACAATCCAGTGAAAATCAACTATCCACTAGGTGAGCCCCAAAAAGGTGGATTATGGGAAAGTAATGGTAGGTCTATAGGATCCCATGTACCAACTATACTGAATTTATACCTCCTAATAACTTTGACAAGGTTCCACACAATATGAACTTTGAGCTTCACAAGGCTAGAAAACTACATTATGCTAGAAACTCACGAACAAACACAACTCCACTAGCAAGCAAGGTGTGTTATACTTGGTGGGCATGAAAAAGGTTGTAACTTCAAGCTTCACAAGGCTAGAAAGCTTCATTATGCTAGGCACTCATGAACAAAATACAAATAGGATAAGAAATGTTCAAAGGGGTTTTTCTTAATTCATGCAAGGTCTCTCCTTAGGGAACATAACACTTGACATCACCACCAAGAGAGGACAAGTCAAAGGATAAAAGATTCACAACTTAGGGAATGCAAGTGGTAGCATTACCACTAAGAGGAATGTCATATGCTAAGAAATGTCACACTTTTGGAGGACATCAATCCCAATGTCACCAAGAAGAAGACATGTCACATAAATCAAGAAGACTGTACTAAGAAACACGAGTTATAGTCAAAATGTCAAAATGATAATGCCAATGTATACCCCCACTTTAAAGAAATTGCTAAACACCATGCTATGAGAAATTAATTTAAAGTATAAAATGATAAATGCTAAACAAAATAGAAGACATGAGAGCTTATTTAGAAAGTCCTATGTCAAGCATATTTTTCCAAATGAACTTGCGTCATGAAAAGGGGTTTCCCCAAATGAAATCCCAAACGCATAAGGGATCCATGGATTTGGGGTTAGCATATGTCTTTGCTACAATGTTATTATAGATCTCAAATACATCATCATTCCCCCAATACTCATAGAACTAGAAGAATGACACATAGAGAGCAAAAACAAAGAAAAGATTTTGGGTCAACATGGAAGAGACCTAAATGTCTCAACACCTTATGTCATCCCCAAAAGGAAAACACAAAACAAGAGAAAAGATAAAGTTTTATGACATATAGAATAATGTAGGAACAAATAGAGGAATGAACACAAAGACATGTTAAACAAAATGATACGGGGGATCACATTATGCACATGCAATAACACAAAAAGAAAAATGAAAGACTAGTAAGGCACATGCGAGTCAACCTATAGTAGGTTGGCTACATACCAATATTGTTCATCATATGTGGGACGTGGATAACTAGCCAAAGGGACAATGACAAGTGTTGTACTAGGAACATCACTAGGTTCAACACACGGTGAGTCACTCTTTTTATGAGGATCATCATGGTTATTATTATCTAAGCTCATGGAGGAGGAAAATAATAAATTAAGCTCATTATGTACTTCATCAATCTTAGCATTCTCATCATCATCG
>VDFB02345462.1:0-27142 GCA_007258455.2 Sequoia sempervirens
TATTATTCATAATATACATGCAAATATAGGTATATATAAATAATATATAGATGCACACATTATTACAATTTTGTTTACATTATTCATTTTTTTATTTTTTTTATTTAATCACAAACAATAGAAATTAGCCCATAAAATGAAAAAATGTAAAGAACTATAAAACAACAATGTAAGAGACATACAAATTTACAAATGTAAATTCTTTCAGCAGACATAGATTTAATGATTATACACCTAGACATTTTCCAATTATTTAGACCTAATTTCTATTTTCATTTAATAAATTAGATTGTATTTGTAATGCATGCGTGTGGAAAATGTAGGCAACAATAAACAATAGGCATTAACCCATAGAATATAGAGTTATAAAAAACTATAAAATGACACTGTAAAAGACATACGAAGTTACAAACGCCTCATTTTTCACTACCAATACAATAGACATAGATTTAATGATTTTACACGCAAACATTTTCCAATTACTTAGACCTAATTTCCATTTTCACTTAATAAATTCAAGTGATGTTGAAATGCATGTGTGCAGAGAAAATATTACTTCCATTCTTAATCATAAGCAACACACCATCATGTTAAGTCTTTATGTAGACACAATGAAAAATGCTTAAACAAAGGGATAAGATAAATGAAAAATACGTGTAAGAGAATGCAATGCTGTACAAGAATAAGATGAAGTCAAAAAAACTTTGTATCAACATCTATATTAAAAAATATATATGTGGTAACATAAGTTTTGTTTAATAAGCATTATCCAAAGCACGATAAATATTTTTGATTTAATATGATATTTGACACATTACAATGAATTATGAAATGAATAATTTATAAAAAACTGAATAGTTTTGTGTAGATAGAATTAGTCAATTTGATGCATCTGGAAATGATAATGTCATTATGATTATAGCGGCATAAATATCATTGACCACTAGCTGAGCTATCTTTTCAAACTTCATTGATTTTGGTAACTGCATGGAGATATTAAAAGCAGTGATTAGTTCATGCAAGAACAATTAAAAGTAGAAAAGCATGAAAATATTAGAAATAAAAATTGATTAATATGAAAGAGAGGCAAGATGCAAAAAATATTACAAATGTCCTTTCAAGTTTACTTGGCACCTAAATCCATTGATGGTTACCCTTTGTTACATGTGATCAACAAAGAAGAGAACATTGATGAATTATGCTATTAATCCTATAAGTGAAGAAGAGACAGTGAGTAATAAAGGCAGTCAAGGACAAGGGAAAAAACAATGTTATAGACAGTAGACATTAAATGATAAAATGCAGAGAACAACAAACTGTAGTTGTTAACTTAAAAAATGCGAAGATGGAAGAAACTATAGAAGAACACTACAAATGATTGAAGAGCTTACAAATGACTTGTTTCTTGTTTCCAGTATGATAGAAATAATCCCTAGTAGCGGAAATAGATTTCATCTTGGTGAATGTTGCTAAGTGAATGAATAAATAATGCAAAAAATGAATATGTAAAAGATATAGAAACTTACAAATGGTTCATTTTTGGCTTCCAATATCATAGATACAAACCCTCTCAATGGACATGCATTTCAAAGGCATAGGAAATTAGAAGCATCTCTTTATTTGTTTCCAAGATGAGAGACATACATCCTATCAACAGACACAAATGTCTCTTTCATCAAACAATTCAGGGCAATTAGTAAACAACAGGAAAATGATAGTGTAAAAGATATAGGAACTTACAAACCTCTCGGTTTTTGCTTTCAATATGAAAGATGTAAAGTGGCTGAGCAAATGAGAACTAAGAAAAATAATAAATAGTGCAAATCATTGAACTTTATACCATAAGCCATTAATGACGGTTGCATTACAATTTATTGACATTAAATAGAAATGGCGGACTATATATGCACAAGCCAATCATCATAATTTGGTATGTATGCAGAGCAACAATGGGTGGGAGAACCGAACTATAGCCAAGAATGCTAAAAATCTATGAAGCATTTTGAATATCAAGCAATACATTGGATTTGCTACGTGTGAATTTCTATCCTCAGAGAATGGTGTCCATTAAAATGATGCATTGAGGATCATGGTAGAAAAGTATGTATATGCTATGGTGATGTTTTGGGGATTAGTTTATTAAAGATTAGTTATTTATTTTTTTGGTCATTTTGTCATTGTCTGTTGTTATTTCCATCATGGTAGTGAACCTTTCTATTGGAAATATTTTATGAGATTTTTTAATTTTTGGTATAGTCATGTTTTCATATATACTTTATCTAGGGATGCATGGAATTTTAAGCAATACATTTGCATTCACTATTGGTGAGTTTTCATTTATTGTGAGTAGACTAAAATGCAGTTGTCATTAATGGCTTATGGTGTTTAGTTTTAAGTCTGTCGAGCAAAGTATTACTTGCCTTGTTTGTTTATTTGCTTAGGCTGTTTGATGAGGCTGAAATTTTTGTCTGTTGAGAGGGTTTAGATGAACCATTTTGGAAGTGACAAAGGTGGCATTTGTAAGTGCCTATATCTTTTACACTTTTCATTTTTTAGGTTGTCTATTGATTAGCTCACATTATTTAGTGAAGGTGGGATCAGTGCCTTTCAAAGGGTTAATGTCTAGCATTTTTGAATTGAAGAAATAAAGCGTTTGTAAGTTTCTCTATCTTTTATAGTGTCTTTTCATGGTTGTTTACATCTTTTCTTTTAATGGGTTCATGCCTACTGTTTACTATTTTTGAGTGTGTATATGTGTTAACCTCCCTTGTTGAGTTAAAGACTTGTTTGTATTTTGTGTGTTTACCTCTATTACTATGTGTTATTGAGCTAGAGGCTTAACATTGTAATTTATTAATGTCAAATTCTGTGATAGCCATGACTAAAAATGGAAGTAGCTAGCTACACTTCAATATATTTGATGAAAATAAGAATTGTTCATATTTGAAATATGTTGTGCTTATAGCACACACACTCCATTCAGAACAAGAACTCTCTCTTTTCACCCCTGTTGGGTCACTTTTTCCTTCACCTCATTTTGTGTGCCCCCTATTTTGAGTTCCAATTGGTCAAGGAGTCCTAAAGTTGTCACCTTACGTTGACCAAGTTTCACCACCCTTGAAACTTTTAGGTCTCCTACCTTTGTAGAGTTCTTTTGGCAGTTTTCCTTAAGTCCTCAAAATTGTCGTCTTTTGCCTCATGCGGGTATGCCCTTATGGGTTTCCCCTTGTAGAATTCCATTTATCTTTCGCCATCCCTACATCAGCTAAGTCGGTGCTTCCACCTACACCATAGGACAATCTTTCATTGCTGTCACTTTAGCCGACCTGCCAAATGGAAAATTCTTGACTACCGCCTGCCTCACGGGCTCCACCCGTTCCCAGCAGGTTGTTTGAGAAAGATGTTCCCTACCAACCCTTCTCAACTGTCGTACTGAACTGTGGCATTTGGATGAGAATATGGCCAGCAGGTTGGACATGAACTTCCGTTGCTTGGGACTTGTTAGAGCCCTACTGCCTTTCGTCATCACCTCCACACGGCGTGATTCCATTGCCATTCAAGCGTTGCAACCTTCAGATTCTTCATAGGATCTTCTGGGATATCTAGGTAGGTTCTCCGCTTCCACCCCAGACGTGTTTTTCATTGAGTTTTGCAAAGTTGTTAAAATATTAAAAACGAAAACCTTGAAACCAACTAGAATGTTGAATTCCCCACAAAACCCACATTTTGAAATTTGAAAACCATTTGAAAATTGGCCGTTTAAGGCCATGTAGAACTCAACACCTTGGCCGCCATTCTTGACTAGGACCTTCATGCCCTTGCGATCTGTAGGTCACCCACCATTGTTGCCTTATCTTTCCAAACAAAAAACTTCAAATTGTGGTCCTCACCCTTGTTGGGCCCACACATGCAGGTAGATGCTACCTCCTCGCTATCACCATTGAACCAAATGGAAATACTAAGTTAAGTAGGGATCCTCATGACCCTTGTGGGTCCATGAGTGTGGGTTTCCACACATAGATCTACATACAGATGGCCCCTTCCTCTCGCCATTTCTCAACAGCTATTTGGCCTCGACCTTCTGCCTAGCAGGTTCCGCAGGACCCTTGTTCGTCACCCTAGTGAATCATTAAACCTTTGACATGAGTTTCTGCCACTACTTCACTGTCATTTTAATGACCATCCCAAATGGTGAAACCCTTGCTCCCCTTCACCTTGTGAACCCCACTTCCTTTGTCACCATCCCAATTGCCTAAAATTTCCCTAAGGTTGGACTTCATTACAGATGAAGCACTACGGGGGTATATCTATGGGTTGTCCCATACTCTTTTCCATTTCTAAATGGATGACTGCTCTCACTCGTCCACTTTGTGGACTCCATGCCATTTTTCTCCCTTTGGTTTCCTTCACACGAAAACATTGCTAACTAAAGATTGGGAGTGGGCACTCTATTGTCGATGGCCATCTATGGGCCGCTGACCTTCGACCTCCATTTCAAAACATTTGAGCCTAATATGCCTCCCTCCTTGTGGGTTTTGAACCTTTCGCAGTCGTTTGACTCTCCTCGAGTAAATATTGAATGCCAAAGCTTCGTGCAGGCTTGACAGTGCAAGCCATTGCCTGCGGGCCACCATCCCATCTCCACCATTTCCAAACATTTGTAAGGCCCCGACAGTCTGCATGGTGGACCTCACACCCTACATCTTCCCTTCATCCTAGGAAAGTGAAATTGACTAAGTAAAAGCTGATGTGGACTTGGCAGTGTGGATCACCATCCTATCTCCGCTATCCCCAAATGATCATCACCCAACTACATCCTGCAGGTTCCCGCCTACAGTATTCTGAAGGACTTGAATTTTGAAGCTTAATGACACCATCCTTCCTACCTATAGTTCTCGCCTTGTGGGACTTTTTCTACGGGTTTCCACCATGCCAAGGCCATTTTCAAATGGTGGAGCTCCAAACTACCTTGATGACCTCTGCTCCTGTAACCTCTATACCTACATGCCAAAATGATTGAACTAACACGTGCAAAACCTTATGAATGATGGAACCCATGACCGGAAATACCTTAACACCTTGGTGGGCCCCATTATGGTGTGAGAATCTTGGTGTGGGTGGCTACATGTGGGCCGTTGTGCCCTCTTCGCCACATCCTTGCTGCCTCCTCCAAAATTGCTGCCAGTCCAGGGAAGCTTGCATCCCTAGGCCCGCATTGCTCAATTTTCCCTGAACAATAGCCAAACAATAGATTTTAGTAAATATTATGATCTCTAGAAAATGAATTACTTGATCTAATAGTTGTTTTGCAAGATTTCGCTAATGCTCCCCTCATTTTGTATATGAATATGTTTAATGCACCTTTTCTTGCAGGATTTATGGAATCAACTATAGGACCATCGAGGGTGTCTATAGAAAAAGACAAAGGGAAGAAGACTGCCAAGGTTTGAAGGGGGAAGGAAGATAAATACCAAATGAAGTACTAGTTCCATGGGGTGGAGTTTACCTCCAATGTCCCTTCTATGTGGAACTTGGTATCAAACACTAACCTCGGCCATGTTGACATGGAGGAATTCAGACAGAGGGTCATTGTCAATCCTACTAAGACAATGCAAAGAGAATCAAAAAGAGTGGTTTGTCTTAGGAAGCCAGTTTCCTGCCCGCTCTTGTAGCTCAAGAGATGGTGATGACTTACAGAGAAGCTTATCTTGAAAACACCAAAAGGATTGTTGACCATGATGGTAGAGTGTTGGTTGACCTATCTGCCAAGTCTATAGGGAAAACATTCCACATCCCTACCTTTGACCCTATGGAGAAAACAAAAAAAGAATATGTAGAAAGTATGTGGAAAGTTGATCCCTTGAAATGCAAAATGTTAATCAATCGATACTGGTTAAAGGAGAAGAGGGGTAACACAAAAAAGGTGCCTCAGGAGCTATTCAGGAGTGACTTTTATGAAGATTACCACAACTTGGTGACCTTGTTTTGTAGAGTCATGGGCATCCTACTACAACCTACTTCCAAGATTGGATGATTTACTTCATAGAGGAGATCATCAGAGGCAAGACCAAGTTTAATTGGGTTAGAATAATTAGCAACTGTTTGCTTGAGCAGTTTGTGGTAGTCAAGAAGACCTCCCAATTTTATATGACTTCTTATTTGGTATATCTTCTATCTGACTCATTCCCCTACAAAGGTTTGTTTGTCACACAAAGCCAAACTCTAGGAAGAGAGCTAAAGGTATATGATAGGCATTCACAGCTCCAATACCAAAATTTCAAGAAGGATTACTACAGGGTGAATGATGCCTTCATTGGGCACATTATCAAAATTCTTAGAGGGTACTTCAAGAGGAGAGTTACACACAACACTCGTGCATTTATTCATAGGTTTGGATTCCTATTCATACAATTCCCCAAATTCACCTACATCTGAACTGAATGCTTCACTGAGAGGCCATACAAGTTGCCTTGATATCCAAATGACCACCTAATTTTGCTAGAAGTCTCAAGGTAGTTGAAAAATGCACATACTCTCCTTAGTGGAAAACACCAGGTATTAATAACATATCCCCTCACACTTGGGTAGGGAATGTATGCCCTTGTGGCTGCCCAATGTGCTAAGTATTTAGAGAAGGAAATTATTGAATATAATATGAATCTCCACATTGCTTGGCCAAGGATGGATCCATACAACAAGTTGTAGAAGTTCATTGGAAAGGAATACACCCATGTACATAATATTAAAGAATTTTGGGCTAATTTCTGGGATGAAAAGAAGGTACACATGAGGCACTATATGCGTACAACCACCTACTTTTCCAAGATGGTCAAACTATTCCTTGTACTAGATCATATCGTAGAAGATGAGAACACTGTTATAGATCCGAGGTTTGATGTTTCCAACCTATTTTTTCCCCTAGTAGATTAGAATGAAGAAGAGGTCAACGACCTTGATATCTTGACAAAGTCGATAGAGCATAAAATGAGGCAATGGATCGATGCACAAATTGCTCAGTTGAAGCTCCAAGGAGCTACATTGACATATGGCGAGCTTGAAGATGAGCTTGAGAGAAAAAAAAAAGTGGGATTGCTGCTGCCCCAACTAAAGAAGGTAAAAAATCTCCTCCCACCACCAGATCAAGGAAGAGAAAGAAGTGGCGGGAATCCCCTCCGTCAAAGAAAAACCTCAAGAAAGAAGAACCTCAAAGGCAAAGAAAAGATAGATGGATTTCTAAGATACCCATGATCAGAAAGACCACTTACATGAAGGGGAAGAGGAAGAGGTCGAGCAACATAAATCATGACCTGACACCTCTGCTCTTGATGTCATCACCACTATCACTGCTGCTATTCCTGTGACATCTCAAGCATTGCCCACTTCCTCTCTACACGCAGTGGACATCTCGGTTCACCTTGCCTCCACCTTGCCAACTACTCCAATCATGGTGAGGGGTTCTTCCTCTACCACAACCTCCCCATTCTCATCCTCCTCAATTTCTCCTTCCACTTCAATTCCTCTACCTGCTACAACAACTATGCCTACTCTCACCCTGCCAGAGGCTTTCGCCACACATATGCAAAGAATACCTATGGAACTCTCTCAAGTACTGATGAACCCTAAAGTGCAGGCTATTCTGGCTCAGGTTGTTGCTAGTCTCCCTGTCCCTCCTTTGATGGAACTACCCAAAATGGAGGAATCCATACAAATTTTAGAAGAATTAGAGAGGCAACAAAGGGAGGTTGCCAAAGAAGCAGAAAAGGAACTTGAGGATCCATTTAAAGACGACTACCACGAGCACCCAGAACATCAAAATGTGACCATAGATGAAGAGGTATATGAAGAGGAAGGGTCATAGTCCTCAGAAGAAGATGTTGAAGACCCTAGCACCAAATATGTAGTAGAGTCTTCCAGTCAAGAGCTTGAGGAAGAGTTGTCTAGGAAAGTCAAGGATGTTGGGGAGGAAGTTGAAAAGCAACCTTCTGGAGAGAAGAAGGAAAGTGATGACACCAAGGATATATCTACAGAGCCTCCAAGTGGTGGGCAAGATAAAATCCTTGAGCAAAAAGAAGAAGTACCTCCCAAGAAGGAGGAAAACAAAGAAGTTGAAGCTGAAAGCCTAAAGAAGAGGAACAAATGAAAAGGAGACTTGAGGCCGAACATCATATAGAGCTCAAGCAAGAAGAAGAAAGAGCACCTAAAGGGGAAGATAACCCTAAGGAAGATGTAGCTGCTACTGGGCCACATGAAGAAAAGTGCATATTAATCCAATACTCAGATGAAGAGGAAGAAGAGGAGAAGATAGAAAAAGAAGCCTCAGATCACGAGGAAAAAGAGATCCAACATGCCCTAAGAGAAGAAGGTGATCATGAATCACCAAAAGAGGGATCTCAAATGCCTGAATGGTTGGAAAAGCAACTACATAATAAGACCACCGCTCTCATGGACCCCAAGGAAAGGCTGGAGGCTATCTTTGCACGAGCCCAAATAAGCACGAAGAAGGAAAAGAAGTCGAGGGTCTGATCCCACTTAATAATGGATGCCTTTGGATCAAGAATGGTGCAAATTGACACTCCGGTTGTGGGAAAAGGAGTGGAGGTTAGTTATAATATCTCCACTATTGATTTTGGCACAACTATGAGGGAACAAAAGATTGATCATCTCTAGGGATCAATTGCCCCCATCACCCACTAGATGAACAAGGACCAGTCTTCTAAGGAAGAACTAAAAGCACATGTGGCAGACCTTACTGCCTACAGTCAACAGTGGTCCACTTCTGAGGACCTGCCAATGACCTCGTCTGTGCTGCCTATGCTTCTTTCCAAAGAGGACATAAGCAAGCTAGAGAAGAGAAAGAATAGGACCAAGGCTACCATAGATTGTTTCCAACAAGTGCTTTATAATGGTGATATGGGCATTGCCCATGCTGCTCGAATGACCAACAAATTATGGGAAACACAAAAGCAGCTCAAAGTCACAGAAAGAATTTGCAATAAATTCCCTGAGTTATTAGGATTACATATCCTAAACTTGAGGCTATCCTCAAGATGCCTGAGAGAACTTGGGAGAAGGAGTTAGCCCTGGCTAGTCGAGATGTGGAAAATGGATCTAGACCATAGAAGAGAGGTCTTGGAGTGGGTACTTCATGAGGTAGAGCTTGACTTGGAGTGGGTCAAGGAAAATCGGGCAGATTGTGAGGAGTATTTGAAGCTCATGATGAATTATGACATGTCAGCCATCAAGTTAGATCCCAAGAAAATAAGGCCATATTTTCATAAAAAGATGGAAAATGGAGCTACAGATTCATTGGCAACATATTTCAAGGATTTTTCTACCCGAGCTTTCACCCAGTTAGAACAAGTGGCCAAGAACACACCAAAATATACAAAGAATTGGGAGATAATCATGACCAGATCCATAAAGTTGAGCTTCCAAGTGCTTCAATCAGATATAATGGAGTGGAACAAACTTCAGGCACTAATGGGAAAGTTTGTGGAGTATGCCATTATCTAGAAGAATCAGGGAAAACTAGTCATCGACGATGAATTCCTCACTATGTAGCTGCAGCCAAAAGGGAAATCAACTAGAAGAAAAAAGTGCTATAGTGCCAAGGCACTAGAGGATAAAATAGGAAAAAGACAAAGGATGTATTTTAAATTGTAAAATATTAAAGGGTAGTTGAAACCCTAATTTGTAGTGAGTCTTGGACACACAATGAGATTAAATATTGGCCACTCATTTTGCTTTTTGAAAACTATAAATAGGGGGGTCTCCTCTTTCAAGAGAGAGTTGAGTTGTTGTAAAGACATGCTACTGAAATTCTAATAGAAATTCATTGCTTTTGGTGAATTCTTGAGTTTCATTCATGTTTCATGATTCATCTACTCATAGTTGATAGATTTGAGTAGATTTAGTTTGTTGTTCTATGTACTTTGTATGCTTTTGATAGTTTAGTGAATGATGTTCATTGGTATTGAAGAATATTGTTGTGTTGATGCCCTTCCTTGTTCATTCTTTTTGTTGTTTGTTGATGATAAATAGCAGTGTAAAGCTAGTCTGAATATAAATTCATTGCTACACTTAAAGTTCATCTTTTATTCATGCTTTATGGTGAATGAATAGTTGAAAATCTATAGTCCTTAGAAGATAGCACTAGTTTCATGATACTGTTAGTTGATTTGGTTAAGTGGAACTTAGTTTCAAGAAGGTTGTCCACTATAGTGTCCTCAATTATCACTATTCATTGGTAGTTGCAGGTCTAGGAAATTCCTCCTTTCCCTTCCCTTTTTAATTTTCTTTGAATAAAAATTTAGGTAAAGTTCTAGCATCATTGTAAAGCCAAATCTGATGATAAAAGTGGAGTTTTAGATTGCTGTTTTGAACTTACAACAATTGCACATCATCTTAGAAATCTTACAAACTCCATTTAAGGAACCAATTCCCCTCCAACCTAAAATACATAAGGCTGCCTGTGATTACCCGACCAAATCCCACATGGACCATGAGATATTCCAAGCATTTTTCATGACACGACACGAGACCTTGGGTAGTGATCTGTAACTTGTTTGTAGATTTCTACCTTTCAAGAGAGGGTGGTGCACTTATGTATAACCTATGATGAGAAGTGAAAAAAAACCATCAATAGAACTAGCACTAGAATAAGGGCCTTGAATTGTGTTAAAATTTGGATTGAATCGGTTCATTCTTCTTTTGAAAGATTCCAAAGATACTGTTACCAATTTTTTGCTACAACTCAATTGGGTGGAGCCGATTAAATATTGTTATATGTTGAAAGTGAAAATTATAGTTATTTATGCATATGCTTAAGTGATTTTTGCACCTTATTTATCATTTATCAAAAGTGACAATTATGCAAGTGTTTGAAAATTGAATTGAGGTAGTACTCATGTTTTTTGCAAAATCAAATGGAGTACATAACTTAATATACCAATGATAAAGCATAACATAATGCTTTCGTTTATTTCATGAAATGATTCACCTTTCATACGTTCATTTGATTGCAAGAATACAAATGACAAGTACAACATTGCATTTCAATGCATTTCTTTCAGAATGGAAATGAAAGAACAAAATTTAAATATCCACACAAGTCGTGGTTTTAGCTAATTCCATTCATTGTGGAATGTAAACTATACAGTTGAAGGTAAAAAGAAATGAGAAAGCAAATAGCAAAAGACATATCCATCATTGCCTGATTCTTCATCTTTGGTTGAGACGCTGTTGCTTGCTTCATCCTGCTTCCGCTCCTGGGTGTGCCTGCAAGAGATTGAGAGGGGTGTCAATTAAGAGCTCCGGGTATGAGTTATACTACAAGCTCTACCAACAGACATATAATTCACTCTTCGAAATGCATGGAATCAAGTAAAGGAAGGAACAAAACATGAACTGAAAAGAGAAAACATCATCATCATACATTGTTTTATGCTAACATCATTTGTTTCCTTGTGCAGGTATAGGAAGAGTCATGTAGCTGATTATCTTTTGAAGACCAAGCATGTGGGAAAAAACGGGCTCCCACAAGGGTAGAGCTCGACATGCTGCCCCTTATACATTACAGATGGGGTTGACTGAAGGAATGCAATTATCATGTTCATCTGAACTACATAACTGAAAGAGTAAAATAGAGTTCATTCATCTAAGTCATCAAGTCGACTGTTCACTCATAACAATCAAGTAGTATGCTTCCTGAAAGCTACAGGTGGACAGTGGACTTAAATGAGCTCAATCAATTCAACTAAATACATCATTTTCGTGATTGCAAATCTCAAATATTGCTATACGGTTTGATATTGCAGCCATAGTATTGTTTGTTGCTTAAGGTTTGTTCACATTAAATGTTGTTTCATATTTTACTGTTTTGGAGAAGCAGTGTTCTATCTCATAATGGTGATAGTGAATAGGCATACATAATGCCTCAACAAAGAGCACTTTTTCAGATTTTCATTTCAGAAGAGAGCAAGGCATAAGACAATTTTTATTAAATGGAGCATAAAAATGCATGAAGAGTGCCAGGTTGAAGAGCATAAAAATGTGTGGACAGTCGAGCATGAAAAGAGCTTCAGTTTCTCATTTGAATGGAAGGTGAGTGCATTAGGTGATTCACAAGTACTCGCTAAATGTCTGAATGCAACTGCTGTATTAAATGGGTGGAAACAGTTCCAAGAGTACACTGTCTTGAAGGATTGTTTTATCATCCCAAGGATATTTAGCATGAAGTTGAAGGCAAACAAAATATGGAACAAATTTGACAAGGATTAAAATACATAGAAGTCATTTCCAGAATGGGAAAAATTTACATGAACATAGCATGAGTGTAGGTTTGGAGTGCATCCCTGAAGAGTGTGAGTGCATAAGAGACTAGAGCAAACAAGTAATCTACAGGTTTAAATGAAAATGGGTTTATGTGTGTAAGGAGGGTGCAAAACAACATGACAATGGCACCTTAAAAAGTGCAAACAAAAGATACATGAAGGATTTTTAAACGAATGCAAATATATGGAGATCTCAACTAAAGAACAAAAATATAGTTTGTATAGAAATTTTGATACCCATATGAGTTTTTTTTATCTCATAACTGTGGTCTTCTTCAAGGTAATTTTTACCTATATAGGGGTTTTGCTTTACATTTAATTCAAAATGTAAACAGGAAGTGGTGGGTCAAGTTCAATTTTCAGAATGTAGACTCTTTACCATGCTTACATCACATGAGTTTTGATCCTACAAGCAATCAATTATATAGTAAAAGAGTGGTCATTCTCTTAAAATAACAGGCTTGAAAGATTTTGTTCATAAGGAAGGTGTGAATAAAGTAAAATCACAGTGTCCACCTTCAGGAGTGCAAAGTTTCAACACATATTTTTGTGTTTTTCTGAAGGTTGTTTTTGCTGTCTCAGGAAAATACAACAAGAGGTTTGGGCCAGATCACAAACATTTTCAGAAGCTTGAAACCCACCTGGGTGTTTTGTTATTTCTTCTCATCTGAAACATAAGCAGATTGTGTTTTCATACAAGGGGAGCATCTTTGTACATAGTGCAAAGTTTTTTTTAAATTTTTATGTTTTGGCATATGGTGTCATGGAGATTAAAAACAGAGCTATAGATTCACAATTTTGAGTATGTCAAATACCCACTTTGGGTTTTGAAACTAAATACAACTATGTTTGAAATACAGAATGCCATGAAAAGAGTTTCAAATCAAATGCAGTCTTCTTCCAGAACACTATTTACCCATGGAAGGGGTTTTACATAGAAGTCAAAAATGAAAATGGAATGCCATAATGGGTCGAGCTCTATTAAGGAATAAACAATTTTCTTCAAAGAATGCTGAGTACCCATGTTGGGTTTTGCATTAAATACATAAATAGGTGAATTCCCTTTCATTTTCCAATGAACCCACATGGGGGTTTGATTTTAAATTACAGATGTCTTTTTTCAGAATACCAATATTGGGGTTTTGAATTAAAATGCAGATAGTACAATTTTCGGAGATACCCACCTTGGGGTTTTTCGTAAGATGCAAAATTTCTTCATTTTTACAAGTACCCACATGGGGTTTTCTACAGAAACAACCAAATATATAGTATTCCTTCAAGATAGTAGATACCCATATGGTGGGTCGAGCTCAAGCTCTTGGTTTTATTCTAGAAATAAAGAATATACTCTATGCTCTATTGGGCCGAGCCCAAAAAGTAACAAAAACCCATTTTGATGCATGAACATGGCGCGACCTGTAATGGGTTAGTTTTATTTCAAAGAAAGCAACTATTTTGAAGCTTTGTTTCATACAGGAAAAGCAATGAAGGAATGAGAACTTACCATTTCATGCATATGGAGGGACAACATGCCGCGACCAAGCTCTCACAGAGCTTCCAGATGAGGGGGTTGAGCTCATATTTGGCGGCCAGAAGGAATGGAAATACAGAGACCAAGGAGATGCATTAGAAAAATATGTTAAGGCCTCGACCAGAGGAGCCAAATTCTTCATTAAAAGAAGCCATGGAACAATAAAAGTAACAGTCGAGCTTACCCATGATTTGTAGAGGCGTAATAGACCAGACTTTCTTGAAGAGCTCTCAAACACAATGCAGAGATGATCGAGTTCTCACCATGGCGACCAAGAGCAGAGAAGCAAAGACCAAAGAAAGAGACATAGAGCCACAAAATATATTAGATAATCATCACATAGCCGTGACCTCAAGGCCAGAAAAGGCTCAAAAACATAGCAAAGAAGCTCGAAAGAGCTTGAGCATGTTCTTACCATTAGAAGACCATGGAGATTCGATAGAATGGGAGCTCGAATGAGGGATCTAATGGAGGTTTCAGACTGAAACCCTAGCTCCTACATGGCGGCGGCTTAGAGCATTTCTTTTCCAAAGTCTCCACTTCAAAATGATCTGAAATGAGTGGGATCCCTTGGTTTTGTTCATTAGGGTTTTCCCCAACCCTAATTCGACTTAGGGGATATATTGCTTTAATTTTTGAAATCTCTATGCCAAATAAAATACCATGGTGGCCAATGAATGATGATTTCCCTAAGTCCATCAATAGTGAGGCCGATTCCCATGCCTTGGAATTTTGAAAATAATATGCCCCTAAGCCTAGTCAAACACTTGATCATCAATCCCTTGCATTTTGAAACTATCAAGAAAGCTTAATCAAAGATCACATGGGGGCGGGTTTCTATGTTTGGGGTTCCCATTGACATATCAAACCTAATAATATATGCCTTGGTTTTATTTTTTTAGATTGATTTTTGAAGAAATTCAGTGCAAATGTATGTTGAAAATACTTTTTGCACCGGGAGGATCAGACTTTTCATTCCTTAGGAATTTTATTTTTCAATTGATTTTATAGAAATCAGGTAGGGGAATATAGATGAGAAAAGAGATATGCCTTATTATTTTTTATGATTTTAAGAAAATCAATTCTATATTGAATAAGGTTGTGTTTTTTGCAAAAGATTTCAAAATCACTTTAGTTGCAAAAATTGAGTCAGAATGAAGAGAACTTTAAAACTACAAACTATGTCATGTAAAGCGAGGGAATAAAACAAATTGCTTTAATTCTTCACTATTTTTAGTAGATTTCTTGCTTTTCTTGGTTGGATTTGAGATTCCTGCTAGAGAGATAAGGTTTTTTTTTTTTTTTTTTACTTTAAAAGCAGATTTGGCCTATTTTGAGAGGCTTTTTAGTATGTATTTGCAAAAAGTGTGATTTTTCCGCTTTTGTGCAGACTTTTGAGGCAGTTTTTGATACCTTTCCTTGAGCTTTCTTCTTGAGCTCAGATTAGGGTTTTGGAGATATATCTTGAGAAAAACTTAGTGTTTTTCTAGTTCAGATTCTAGTTTCTTGCTCTTACACATTTTTGAGCTTGTAAACTTCTTTGTACTCAGGTTTTGAGACTTTTCACTCCATCAAATAAAAGCAACATTCCTATCTCCAATTTTTGTCTCTATTTGTAGTTTTAGTATGATGTTCATATTGTGATTCTATTTTACAAATCCTTTTTATGTCCTAATATTGTAGATTATTGAGGGTGTTCCTAGCCCTCTCGATCAGCCTCCTGGTGCAAAAAAGACAACTAGTGGGGTGTACCTCACCGAGGTAGCTTTGTTAGGTTGGTGTCAGATCCATAAAAGGAATAGGCACTTTGAATTGGATTTCCTAGAGTTCCTCACAACAATGGAGATCTTCCAAGTGGAGGTTCAGAATGTTGTGGATAGCACTTGTTGCTGAGGCGTAGTCCTATTTGAGCCATATGATTCCTCCGTGCTCATAGTCAATCAAGCTCCATTCCCACGAAGTGAGAGCAATGCGCCTGAAAGGGAGACTATAGCCCCAAAGGATGAAGAAGCAAAGGAGGTAAGTAACGAAGACACTCTATCTCAGCTCTTCACTTCAGTAGATAATGGCCCAGTAGATGAAGAGAAGTCACGTGAGGTTGAGGTCCATATGTTCCACTAGAGGGAAACCCCTTATAATTTAAGAAATAGGCAAGCAGGTTGGCCTTTCACAACCTCTATTCCACCTAACAACTTTAACACCCCACCTAACTCGAACACTAGCAATAACCCAGGTTAGCCCCATGTGTCTACTCAATACTTTAATAAGAACAAGCAGCCAAACCAAATGCAAAACTAGTCCGCTAGCTCCTCCCAGGGTAAATTCTCTAAGGTTGAAATTGAACAAATGGGCGAGTATGTAGCTAAAGAATTTAAGAAGGTCAAAATAAGCTTGTTGGCCTTTGAGTTTCTCAAAGTCCCTACAGTTAGGAATGCTTTCTTTAGAATGATTAATGGGATTGGTTCTTCCAAGTCCACCCAGGAAGTACCTACCAGGAGGGTCTCCTTTGATGAATCACTAAATGAGCTTGTAATTAAGGAAATCCTAGGAAAGAAAACAAATGCCCCTTCAAATCAACAAACAACAAAGCAGTCTTCCAAAGAGCAAGGCCAAGTGCCAACTAAGGATAGGACCAACAAGAAAGATAAAAATCAAGTAGCTCAGGTAGACACTCCCATGGGCTTTTTCTAGGGGAAGTTAGAAACACCACCCTTTCTCACCACTATCAGAATATTTGGGAAGAATCTAAAAAACTATTTGATTGATTCAGGAGCATCAACAAACGTCATGCCCCTTGTTGTATGCAAGGCTCTACAAATAGTTCCCACTCCTTCCAGGTGAAGGGTAACCCAACTGGACAAAATCAAAATGAATATAGTTGGTGAAATCAACCAAATCCCTATACAAATTACTGTAGATCCAAGAGTGCAACATGTTATTAACATCCAAGTTATGGATATCCCAAACATTTATGGCATAATACTGGGAAGGGACTTCACTAGGGCATTGAATGGATATGCTGCAATTGAATTTTCTCACATGTGGTTACTGTGGAAAGGGCTATGAAACCAGATTTTCATAGACCAAGAGCCACACATGAAATTTATGATTACAGAATACAACAACACCAATGAGGTGTTTTTAATTGAAATGCAATGAGAAATTACTGTCCCGTGGCTTACCAAGAAGAATCAAAGTTCCAAGAAGAAGAGTTGGCTGAAGAGGTTTTCCTTGTGTTGTCCAACCCTCCCATTAATTTAGCCTATGCACCCCAAAGTACTAAAATGATGGTTGAATCAGATGATGAGGAATCCTATGATGATGGTAATTTGGGACTGCTAGATGGATTCTAGGACTTCTTAGAAAAGTGTGTGCAAGATCAGCTCAGCCCAGGGGTAAGGATTGATTTCAAAGAGCTCCTATTGCCAAGTTGGTGTAGGGTCCACAATTTTTCCCACTTAGAATTTGAATGCTATCTTTTGCAAACAGTAGTTGCTCAAATCAGTGGACAAGTCATGTCTAAAGAGGAGCTGCCAACGGGGAAGCCTACCCACAACAATGATGAACTCATACCTTTTCTAGAAGTTGCCGATGCAAGTGTGCAGCAAAGGAAAGTTGAATGTATGATCAACCCTAGAGCCAAAGAACCCTCCAAGTTTTGGACATTGTGCTTTGATGGGTCTAAGTCTAAGTAAGGAGCGAGAGCTGGATTTGAACTTATCATCCCCATAGGTAAGACCTAATTTTCTACTCATAGGCTTCAGTTTTATTGTATGAATAATGCAGTAGAGTATGAAGCACTAGTCCATGGTCTTTTGATGGCCCTGAGAAAAAAAGGTCAAAATGTTGCAAGTCTTTGGAAACTCAGAGTTAGTTGTAAAGCAAGTCAGGAAAGTGTATTCTTTCCATGATAGAAGGCTAGAAAATTACAAACATAGGGTTTGGGATCTTTTAGAGAGTCTAGATGCATTTAATATTCAATTGATCCCTCGCTCCTAGAACCATACAACTGATGCTTTAGCTCAAGCGGCCAACATGTTGCAACCCCTCTCTTTTTTTTCCTGAAGAAATTCATTGTTTAGCTCACTTCCACTCTATCAGTGCCAGATAACATTACCAACTTCCAAGTGTTTAATGATGACAAGCACATCTTACATTTTATTACAAGCTCTGATGTGTTTGCAACTTAGATAATTGATGAGGTTGAGCCCGAAGAGGCTGAAATAGATATAGAAGGGGTCATCAACCTCAAGACCAATACTATTCCTAGGGGAATGGTCCAGCTTGAATGAATATTTGACTTAGATAAGATCAGAGATCAAGATCAACAAGCAAAGAAGGATTCCATCAATAATCAATGTGATTCTCATAATATTGGAACAATCGAGAAGATTAAGAATGTGTTCATTAGCAAGGTGTGCACGCCAGAAGAAAAGAAAGAGATCCTTGATGATTTACACAAATACCATGATGTGGTCGCTTGGAGCTATGAGATTGAAGACATATGACACCTCAATCATCACACACACCATCCCTCTCAAGCCAGATGTGAGACTTTTTTTGGCAACAATGTCCCATTAATGCATTATTGGAACCCATCATCTACAAGGAAGTACAAAAGTTGCTATTTGTGACGATCATATTTCTAGTCAGGCACTCGATGTGGGTGGACAATTTAGTTTTAATCAAGAAAAAGAATGGAGAAATTAGATCGTGCATGGATTTCTGCAACTTGAATAGAGCCTTACAGAAGGAAAATTATCCTAAGCCCTCATTGGATGAGGTGTTATAGATTGTCAATGGATCTCAAATGATGTCCTTCTTGGATGGTTACTTCAGGTACAATCAGGTAATGGTGCAATATGAGGATAGGCTCAAGACAACATTCACCACCAAGTGGGGAACCTTTGCATACAAAAGGATGCCATTTGGACTCATCAACGTTGGCGCCACTTTCTAGCATGCAATGGATATTGCCTTCAAATATCTGATGGAAAAGTGCATCATCATTTATATGGACGATCTTATGGTGTTTGCCAAGAAAAGAGATGATCATGTTGCTGATCTATGCAAAGTTTTAAAAGTGCAGGGAATTCAAAATTTCCCTGAATCCCAAAAAGTGCATTTTTGGGGTCACTGAAGGTAAGCTACTCAGGCACGTAATCTTAAAGAAAGGAATATCAATAGACCCTGAGTGTATTTAGTCCCTTATGAAAATATAGTTGCTAGGCAGCAAGAAAGAGCTAAAATATTTCTTTGGAAAGATCAATTTCATCAGAAAATTCATCACTAGCTTTGCTGAGATAGTCAAGCCACTCAATGCGATGATGAAACAAAACAAAAAATTTGAGTGGAAACTAGAGGAAAAGCAATCCTTTGAGGAAATTAAGAAAAAAATTGCTGATGCACCCATACTGGTTAGTCTAGATAACCTGAAGCCATTTTACATTTACTCATTTGCTTCAAACCATCATGTGCCAACATATTGACTTAAAAGGATGATGAGGGAAGTGAGCATCCAATCACCTTCATGAGTGCCCCATTAAAAGATGTAGAGTTAAGGTACCACAATATGGAGAAGCAAGCATATGCCTTCGTTAGGGGATTCAAGAAATTCAGACATTACATCTTGTGGAACAAGGTGTTTGCTATAGTGTTTGACCCGACAGTAAAGACATTGTTGATGTAGAATGAATTGGGAGAAAGACGAGCAAAATGGGTTACCTTGCTGTAGGAATATGACATGGAAATACAACCCATAAAGTTAGTTAGAGGGTAGGCCCTCACCCGAACGATAGTTGAAATAGTGGCTGAGGTCAGACCTAAGCTCATTGTCCAACAATATCAACTTGAAGATGTCTCCCCTGGAGAATGGTATGACAACATTGTCTACTATCTATTGCATAACAAGTGCCCACCTCACCTGTAGGGAGTCCAAAAATGTGCTCTTCAACTAAAAAGAAAAAACTACATGCCGTGGGGGTCTATAATGTACAAGAAGAATCATGAAGGGATCTACCTTAGATGCCTTGGAAAAGAGGAAGCAACTTGAGTATTAGTTAAATTTCTTGATAAATTTGGCACTGGTCATGGATATGGTCCTTCCACCACTCATCAAATCTTGTGAGCTAGGTATTATTGGCTGATAGTATTTAAGGATGTACACAATCATGTTAGAACCTACCATGTGTGCTAGACGACTGCAACCAGAGAATGAAATGTTGTTGTCCCATTGCAACAAGTTCTAGAGGTATGGCCATTCACGCGGTGGGGTCTTGACTTCATTTGTTCAGTAAGCCCACCTTCCTCCATGGGTCATAGGTACATTCTAACTACCTTTGATTATTATACTAGACGGATAGAAGAAATTGCATGTGGGAAATGTACTACTGAGGTGGTTACTAATTTTCTTGAAAGTTTTATTTTAAATCATCTTGGTTGCCCATATGCCCTTGTTTGTGATAATGGACCCACCTTTTCCTCACTCAAATTCTCTTGTTGGGCCTTTGACTATGGCATTTCCCTTAAGTTTTCATCCAATTACTACCCTCAAGGAAATGGCCTAGCTGAATCCACAAACAAAAAATTGATTAATATGATTAAGAAGCTACTTGTTAAGAACCCTAAGGATTGGTACACTCAATTGCATTTTTCCCTTTGGGAAGATCGCACCTGCCACAAGGCCTCACTGGGTGATTCCCCATTCCACCTTGTCTATGGCCGGAAGGCTATCTTTCCCATGCACTTAAGGATCCCTACCCTCCAATTTATCAACACTTTTTATGAAGAGGGGGATTGTCGAGAAGCTTGTTTAGCTGAGCTGTTACACCTAGAAGAAGTTCATGACCAAGCTATTGAATTTTTTTTTGAACATCAGGGCATGGTTAAAAGATGGTTTGATCATCGAGCCAAAGTTAAGGCCTTTAGAATTGCTTATTTGGTCCTATGTTGGGACAAGACCCATGAAAATAAAGGGGGACATGAAAAATTTGACAAGCTCTGGATTGGCCCCTTTCAAATCTCCAAAATTTTGAGAGATAATGCTTTCTGCCTCATGACATTAACTGGTGAAGATGTCCCAGTGCCCATCAATGGGTAGCACCTCAAGCATTACTTCCTTGCTTGAGCTCTTATGAGCTAGCCTTTGTAAATAATTGTATATAGGTTAGTTTAGGTTTCCTTTGTTTTGCTATCTCACTTTGCTTCTATTTCAATCATTTTCCCAACCATCTTATTTTGCTAAGAGTGTTCTCCTGTTCTCGATGCAGTGGCCATGCTTGGTTTGGCGAATGGTTCACTTTGTTGCTCGCTCTTAGTCTTCTTTGGATAAATATTCACTCCCAACTATTGATTTATGATTGCTTCTGTGGAGTGGTTTCCTTATTTGAACTTAGGCTTGACCTAGAACACGACCCTTGGTTGAATCCTTTCACACTCGCCTTAGATCATGCACAAAACACACACTAAATTATCTTTGAAGAGTTATCTAGTGGCTGTTATGAGGGCCTAGCAAGTGAACAATCTTAAGTCTACTCCAGTGACCACTATGATTCCAAACCAATAGTAAGCTTTGATGCTTGCACAGTTGAGAAAAAGAAAGAAGTATTCAAAAGAAAATGTATGGAATAAAAAGAAAGAAAGAAAGTAATGAAAACAAACAATTGTGTGGGTGTGCGAATAACTCTATCAGGGCTATGGATGCCCAACTGGTACTAGAGAAATGTTTGTGGGATCACAATGACAACTCCATTGGGGCTATAGATTCTTGACTAGCAATGGAGCAATGTATGGGTTAATTTTAAGGTTAGACAATTTATGTAGCTTGCTTTTCCTAATTAATGTTCACTTGTTATGTTCATTGAAGAAAGGGAATGAGCACACCATACACACACTTCTGAGATGTTCCTGTAGTCTGATTTAGTTAAGGATCCTGTTCTCCTTTGAGCCCCTTAGTTCACTTATGGAAACCGGCCCCTGGTCTATGGAACCAGAGATTCTTGGTTTTGAATGAATCTTTATTCTTAGAATGCTAAAGAGCGTTCCCTAGCAGAGTCGCCATTTGTTGTGCCTATAGCACACATGCCCCATTCAGAATAGGGACCCTCTTTTTTCGCCCCTGCCAAGTCACTTTTTCCTTCACCTCATTTTGCGTGCCCCCTATTTTGAGTTCCAATTGGTGAAGGAGTCCTAAAGTTGTCACCTTAAGTTGACCAAGTTTCATCACCCTTGAAATTTTTCAGGTTTCCTTCCTTCGCGGAGTTCCTTTGGTAGCTTTCCTTAACTCCTCAGAATTATCATCTTTTGCCTGATGCGGGTCCACCCTTGTGGGTTTCCCCTTACATAATTCTACTTATCTTTCACCATCCCTATGGTGGCCAAGTCGGTGCATCCTCCCCCACCACAAGACCCACATCTTTCATCACTGTCACATTAGCCGACCTGCCAAATGACAAATTCTTGACTGCCACCTGCTTCGTAGGCTCCACCATTCCCACCACCCTTTGTTTTGTAAAGTGCACCTACCAACCCTTCCAACCACCGTACTATCATTTAATGCAAACATTTAATGACTAAAATCCTATAAATAGTGAAGTTGACATGCCATTTTCACTGAAATTCCTTCTGAACTTATTAGAGCTCTTCCTTCCATCCTCGCCTCCATGCCCATGTGATTCCATTGTCGTTCAAACATCACAGCCTTCAGATTCTTCATAAGGTCTTAGGGGATATCTGGGTAGGTTCTCCACCACCACCCCAGTCATGTTTTTTTCTTTGAGTTTTGTAAAGTTGTTAAAATCTTAAAAAGGAAAACCTTGAAATTGGCTAGAATGCTAAATTCCACACAAAACCCACATTTTGAAATTTGAAATCTCTTTGAAAATTGGTCATTTAGGGCCATGTAGAACTTGGCACCTCGGTCACCATTCTTAACCAGGGCCTTCATGCCCTTGCAGCCCATTGATCACCCACCGCCATTGCCTTAGCTTTCCAAACAAAAAACTTCATATTGTAGTTCTCACCCTTGTCAGGCTTGGGCATGCAGGTAGATGCCACCTCCTCACTGTCACCATTGAACCAAATGGAAATACTAAGTTAAGTGAGGATCCTCATGACCCCTGTAGGTTTGAGTGTGTAGGTTTCTACACGTGGATGGCCACCTTCCTCTCATCATTTCTCAATGGTTGTATGACCTCGACCTTCCGCCTAATGGGTTTTGTGGGACCCTTGTCCGTCGCCCTAGTGAATCATTAAACCTTTGACTGTGGGACATTTGATGTGAGTTTCTACCACTACTTTTCCATTGTTTCAACGACCATCCCAAATGGTGAAACCCTTGCTCCCATCCTCCTTGTGGACCTCACTTCCTCTGTCACTATCCCAATCACCCAGAATTTCCCTAAGGATGGACTTCATTGCGGATGAAGCACTGCGGGGGTCCATCTGTGGGTTGCACCATGCTCTTCACCATTTCTAAACGGATGACTACTCTTCCCTATCCACTTTGCAGACTTCGCACTGTCTGTCTCCCTCTGATTTCCTTCACAAGAAAAATTGTTAAGTAAAGATTGGGAGCAGACACTCTATTGCAGGCCGCTGACCTTCGACCTCCATTTCCAAACATTCGAGCCTAATATGCCTCCCTCCTTGCAGGTTATGAACCTTCCATGACTATTTGACTCTCCTCGAGTAAATATGTCATGCCAAAGCTTCATGTGAGATTGACGGTGCAGAACACTGCCTGCAAGCCACCATCCTATCTCTGCCTTTTCTAAATGTTTGTAAGGCCCTGATAGTCTACATGGCAGACCCCACACCCTACATCTTTCCTTTGTCCTAGGAAAGAAAAATTGACTAAGTAAAAGCTGATGTGGACTCAGTAGTGCAGACTACCATCTCATCTCTGTCATCCCCAAATGACCACCACCTAACTGTATCCTGTGGGTTCCTTCCCGTAGTATTCTAAAGGACTTGAACTTTCAAGCTTAATGATGCTATCCTTGCTGCCTGCGGATCTCACCTTGCAGGACTCCGTCTGTAGGTTTCTACCATGTCAAGGCTATTTTGAAATGATAGAGCTCCAAACTGCCTTGATGACCTCTGCTCCCACAACCTCTAGACTTGCATGCCAAAATGACTAAACTAACACCTCCAGGACCTTATGAATGATGGAACCCATGACCCCAAATTCCTTAACACCTTGGTGGGCCCCATTATGGTGCATGAATCTTGATGTGGGTGGCTACATGCAGGTCATCATTCCCTCTTCACCATCTCCCTACTATGTCCTCCAAAATAGTTGCCATCCCAGGGGAACTTGCATCCCTAGGCCCACATGGCTCAGTCTGCCCTGAACGATAGCCAAACGATGGATTTTAGTAAATATTGTGATCTTTGGAAAATGAATTATTTGATCTAATAGCTATTTTTTAGGATTTCGCTAACGCTCTTCTCATTTTGTATATGAATATGCTTAATGCACCTTTTCTTGGAGGATTTATGGAATTAGTTGCAGGACCATCGGGGGCATCTACAGAAAAAGACAAAGGGAAGAAGACTGCCAAGGTCTGAAGGGGGAAGGAAGATAAAGACCAAATGAAGTACCAGTTCCATGGGGTGGAGATCACCTCCAAGGTCACATCTAT
Organism: Sequoia sempervirens; assembly: GCA_007258455.2. Taxonomy (NCBI): domain Eukaryota; kingdom Viridiplantae; phylum Streptophyta; class Pinopsida; order Cupressales; family Cupressaceae; genus Sequoia; species Sequoia sempervirens. Next base: position 24,507 of record VDFB02345462.1, read on the forward strand.
GTGGGACTCGGTATCAGATACCAACCTCGACCATGTTGACATAGGGGAATTTAGAAAGAGGGTCATTGCCAATCCTACTATAGAAAATGCTAAGAGAATCAGAATGAGTGGTTTGGCTAAGGCAGCCAGTTTCCCACCCACTCTTGTAGCTGTAGAGCTGGTGATGGCTTGCAGAAAATCTTATCAAGAAAATACCAGAAGGATTGTTGACCATGAGGGTAGAGTGTTGGCTGACCTATCTTCCAAGTCCATAGGGAAAACATTCCACATCCCTACCTTTGACCCTATGGAGGAAACAACAAAAGAATATGTAGAATGTATGTGGAAAGTTGACCCCTTGAAATGCAAAAAGTTAATCAATCAATATTGGTTAAAGGAGAAGAGGGGCAACACAAACAAGTTCCCTCAGGAGCTATTCAGGAGTGACTTTTATGAAGATTACATTGACTTGGTGACCTTGTTGAGTAGAGTCATGGGAATCCCTACTGCAACCTACTTCCAAGATAGGATGTTTTACTTCATAGAGGAGATCATCAAAGGCAAGACCAAGATTAACTGGGCCAAAATGATCAACAACTATTTGCATGAGTAGTTTGTGGTGGTCAAGAAGACCTCCCAATGTTATATGACTTCTTATTTGGTATATCTTTTGGTTGAATCATTCCCCTACAAAGGTTTGGTTGTCACACAAATCCCAACTCTGGGAAGAGAGCTATTTTATAAGACAGGCATCTGCAGCTCCAATACCAGAATTACAAGAAGGATTACTATAGGGTGAATGATGCCTTCATTTGGCACATTATCAGACTTCTTAGAGGGGACTTCGAGAGGAGAGTTAGAGACAACACCCATGCATTTATTCATATGTTGAGATTCCTATTCATACAGTTTCCCAAATTCACCTACATCTGAACTAAAGGCTTCACTGAGAGGCCATACAAGTTTCCTTGATATGGAAATGACCGGCTAATTTTGCTATAAGTCTCAAGGCAGCTACAAAATGCACATACTCTCCTCAGCGGAAAACACCGGGTAGCAATACCATATTCCCTCACACTTGGGTAGGGAATGTATGCCCTCGCGACTGCTTAATGTGTTGAGTATTTAGAGAAGGAAATTATTGAATATAATATGAATCACCACACTGCTTGGCCAAGGATGGATCTATACGACAAGTTGAAGAAGTTCATTAGAAAGGAATACACCCACCTACATAATATTGAAGAATTTTGGGCTAACTATCAGGATGACAAGGAGGTACACATGAGGCACTATATGCGTACAACCACCTACCTTGCCAAGATAGTCAAACTGTTCCTAGTACCAGATTAGATCAGAGAATATGAGAACACTGTTATTGATTTAAGGTTTGATGCTATTACCAACCTGCTATTGCCCCTAATAGACTGGAATGAAGAAGAGGTCAATGACCTTGATATCTTGACAAAGCCAATAGAGCATAGAACAAGGCAATGGATCGATGCACAAATTGCTTAGTTGAAACTCCAAGGAGCTACTTTGACATATGTCAAGCTCAAAGATGAGCTCGAGAGTGAAATAGACAGTGGGACTATTGCTACCCCAACTAAAGAAGCTCCAAAATATCCTCCCACAACCAGATCAAGGAAGAGAAAAGAGGTAATTGAGCTCCAACCTAAGCATAAGGTGTATTCGAGGAAGGCATCAGGAGAGACCTCAAAGAGGCCCAAGAAGACAGACAGATTCTCTGAGATGCCCACAATCCAAGAAGACCCATTGTGCAAAGGGGAAGAGGAAGAGGCCAAGCAACCTAAATCACCACCTGTTGCCTCTGCTCTTGATGTCACCACCACTATCATTGCTACTACTCCTCCTCTGACATCTCAAGCATTGCCTGCTTCCTCTTTGCTCACAGTGGACATCTCGATTCACCTTGCCTCCACCTCACCAAATACTCCAATCATGGTGAGGTATTCTTCCTCTGCCACAACCTCCCCACTCTCATCCTCCTTAATGTATCTTTCCACTTCAATTCCTCTAGCTGCTACAACAACTATGCCTTCTCTCACCTTGCCAGAGGCTTTCGCCAGACATATACAAAGCATACCTATGGAACTCTCTAGATTACAAATGAACCATATAGGGCAGGGTGCTCTGACTCATGTTGCTTCTGGTCTCCCCATCCCTCCTCTGAAAAAACTTCCCAAAATGGAGGCAACTATGCAAATTTTAGAAGAACTAGAGAGGCAACAGAGGGAGGCTGCTAAAGGAGCAGATAAGGAACTTGAGGATCCATTCAAAGATGACTACCACGAGCACTCAGAACATCAAAATGTTACAAAAAATGAAGTGGTATATGGAGAGGAAGGGTCACAATCCTTAGAATAAAATGTTGAAGACCTTGGCACCAAATATGTAGTAGAATCTTTTGATCAAGAGCTCGTGGAAGAGTTGTCTAGGAAACTCAAGGACGTTGGGGAGGAAGTTGAAAAGAAACCTTCCAGAGAGAAGACGGAAAGTGATGATGACATGGATATATCTACAGAGCCTCCAGTTGGTGGGAAAGACAAAATCCCTAAGAAAAAAGAATAAATACCTCCCAAGAAGGAGGAGGAAAACAAAGAAGTTGAAGCTAAAGAAGAAGATAAGCCTAAAGA